>JAVTVY010038857.1:0-17568 GCA_036873755.1 Hanleya hanleyi
CACAGTTGAAGTGTGCAAGACCTTCCTACAAAGAGTATAAGTGGTCAGAATTCACACAGTGACTTATGTACCCGAGTCAAATTATATTACACAATGTATTAATGATCTGGGACATACAGAGTCATAATATGGTAAATAAAAATTTATATCCACCTTCCTGTACAGAGTACATGTAAAGGTGGTCAGACTTCACACATTGACTTTTGTATCTGAAGTCAATTATTCGTCATGTATCGATGATTTGTGATATATCGAGTGTTGCATTGTTTTCTTGTATTCAACATCACAGTTAATTCATAGTAAACAACACCCTTGTCTTATCATCTACATGTAGCTGCAGAGTGTTATGTTGGGCCATCTGCTTCAACAGATGAGAGGGCTACAGGTATATGCACATTGTTCATCATTCTATCACAGTAATGAGACTTTGTTTGCATACGATGGTGTCACTTTTCTATCACCAGTAGTATGCCGGCCATTGTGGTTGATTTTTTTGTAAGGGTGTTCAGGAATGGTGAAGATTCAACACAGTTCCATTTTGTTCCTCTTCTATATGTAATATGGTACCACAGCTTTAGCCTGAATATTTGTTGTATCACATTACCATTTCATCTTTTCTGTCACATCCAATGATACCGGTAGCCATTATCTTGCGATGCAGGTATGTCAGAGATCAATTATTTCACACAGTCCAAGTTATGAAATAATGCACACACTTCCACCATCATCCGAAACCCTGTAATGTATCATCCGAAACCCTGTAATGTAATGATCCGCACTGTGACATGTCTCTGATCTTTCTTGCAAGCAGTTGGTCCTATTAAACAAATAAAGAATTGTGCAATATAATTTGTCTTCACTATCCTGTCAATATAAGCTTACATTTGTAAGTACCATTCTACAGGGGTTGAAATGTTTGTAAAACTTGACTTGTCCCAGGTGACAAGGGACTATTTTTTTTTACTTGTCACCTTGTTGACAGTAGTTGTCTCAAAATATTACCAAGTTTTGACTTCCTTATATAGCCGTGTTCTAATTTTTCATGAAATAGAACAACAAATTAGATTCAGACTTTGTTCTGTTATACTTTTAGTGTATTTATTTGGGTAGTAGAATACACAGACAGACAGACTACACCATGTATACAGACAAATTACCATTTTGATTGGCTTAGGTGAAGGAAAGTAATTAGGATAATCAGCGTCGTCTGCCGATTTTTGTAATTTGTCCCCGAGTTTTGCAATACACAGAAAATTTATCGTACAGCTTTAAAACTTCACACAGTATATAAACTAAAAAAAAAAAATTCCCCCATATGTAATTAATCTGGGAATTGACTAAAATCACCAATACCTACCATGTTATTTTGGGGCTACGATGACATTGACCTGCCAATGTTATATAACATGCAGACTTGGTGTCATGGCGTCAAAAAATAACCTACAAATCTCCCATCTAATTGCTGTTTTCGCGATTTGTTGAGAACTACTGGAGGGATTTTCTTGATACTTTGGAATAAAATTAGCACTTTTTATTTTATTTCCTGTGTGAAGTTTCAATATCCCCCGATCAATTGTCTCCGAAATACCGCCGGATATATTATCTGTGACAGACAGTAGAACCAGTATTTTTACAAGGGAAAGAATGTTTTCAATATCATGTGAGTCACTCTTTCGACGGATAATTTTGGCAAGAAATTCTTGATTGTTCTGCCTTCTTGTGACTGGGATTTCATTCCGACGTTTCAGAAAACGATCCATATTACTGTCGAAGAATAGTTGCCACTAACGCTCTATTCAACCAAAATGACAGAACCACCATGACCAAACGTGTTATCGCTAGGCTGCATTCAGATTCTATCAGCTACACTGATTGGCTGGATGGAGTTATTAGACTAATGAAATCGCGCGTACCATAATCACTCGACTTGTCACAAGGTTATTTTCTATCTTCGCGCACAGGAGAGCGGTTTTCAAAACGACATTGACAACAACGACATCGGTCATACGGGCCATGAAATCACGTAAATTTTATCAACTTCGAGGCCTGCGGAAACTATGCTACACACATTGTTTTGTTAGGCGAAGTATATATCTGTTACAAATAAAAACGGCACTTTATGGCTTTGTTGTCGCAGGCGACAAGTCATTTTTCTTTTTACTTGTCATTTGCGAAAATCACTTGTCATCGACAAGTAGACAAGCGTTATTTCGAGCGCTGATTCTATAAAATCTGAACTCATCAACTGTACATTGAGCCATCTGCAGATGAAGCCTTGATGACCCCCCCCACTCACCAACAGAGTGGCAAAATTATTCATTCTTGTTGCTGGTTTTAGTATGGTCTATGAGCATCATATATCTGATTATTAGCATTGAAAATGACAGATTATTCCTTACATCTTCAATCGCGATAAAATCCATTACAAGATGATGATGTTCACTCTGTGGGAGCCATATACACTGTCGCCTCCTTCATCTTCCTCCAACAGTCAGACTCAAACAAATGGCTTCTGTCTGACCTTCTCCCTGTTACACATTCTGTAGGAGAAAATATTAAATGGAGTAAGATCTAATATAACTAATTTATTCATAAAGGTTGGGGGAAATATCCCGATTTTCATGACAAGCACTCACTCACTCGGCCCCTCGCAACCCCTGGCAATTTCTCATGCCACCACCCTGCCTCGGGAATATCTCATGAAATCAATCCCACATGGTCTTGCCATATAAAAATAGTATATATTTTCACCCCCCCCCCCCTCCTCCCCAACACACACACTTTACCACCATGCCCCCTTATCTGGATTGGAAAAAAATCATAATTACTAACATGGATATTATAGTATACTAATTTGGTAGCTACCACCCTATGTTGCATGTTTGTAAATCTTATCCATTTGCCTCTTGACCCCCCCCTCCCCCCTAACTGGATGTGTGTGTAGTGGGCATGGTGGGGGGGGGGGTTATGTAGTGGGCATGCTGGGGGTGGGGGGTTATGGGGTAATACATGGTACAGCTATGATGTATCATTTATCAAGTCTTATCAATGACTTCTCAAATTTCCTTTGATTGTGTCCTTGTAATGTATTCACTAACTACTTGTCATCCATCATGGTGTATTTCATAAACATCAAAATGACTTCTTCGTCGATCAGGCACTAGGGCAGCTGGACTTCTCACACTTCTCACTTGATCACTGGATAAACAGTTACACAATGTTGACATGATATTACCCCATTGGACACAAAATGTTGCCAACATTTGATATAGTCTTACGACATTGTGTAACTATTATAAATTCATTGGACTGATTAGAATTTCAGCCAAAATCGAGGGGTGACTGAATGTTAATAGATGTTTTGAATTATTATAGGATTATAACATGCATAGGAATATGTCCAGTGAACAATACTATATAATGTCTTAATGTATTTTTTTTTTTTTTTTTTTTTGGAATAGGAGGTTAATGCATATTAGTTTGCAAGGACCTTAGAGTTCAACAATCCACAAAGCGTATTACAAGTATTTTTGTGGACAACGCGGCTGATAATTACTGGTATCCATATGTATATAGCTGTTGACCTATGCAGATATAGTGACAGTTTAATTAATTCTTTTTTGGAAATACATAGGAAATTATATAGCCTGTAAGGGCCTTAGATTGCACTCATCCACAACTGGTATGGAAAAACGACATGCTAAATGTAATAAGTGATTGGAAATTGCAAAGTACCGCCAAGTGGTAACAGTAAATTATATCAATGACATATTAAAACAGACAACAGACAGCAACATTCTTTCACGCATAAATGAACGGAGAATGAACAATGAAGCATAGCCCAGTTTTCGACACAGCTTCGATTTCAAAACATAAAGCGAAAGCAACGGGGACGAGATTTCTGTGCGTAACGTATTCAGTTCAAACAATTGTTTGTCCATATTACTTACCAGAAAACAGATGTAACGGGACGAGTAATGTTCATTGTTAAGCTGCCAACAACACCACACGTTCTCTCTCCTCCTCACACTGTAATCCAGCAGGTGGCGCTTCATAAAACGAAGGACGATAACCGATGACCAGTTGAACCATAGTCCAGTTGAACGTTGAACCAAAAAGTGGTTCTTTTGACGACCACCGCGGGAAAAACAATAACGAGGGCGGGAAATACGTTGAACCGAAAAACAGTTGAACGTATACTCGGTCGGGAATAATTTTGACCCACACAACAGTATTACGTCTTTCATTTTTGATAACTTCTATGATTGTTTCTGACTGTTGATAGGCTATTTTATGAGCGAAAATAGTAATATGCCATCAAAATAAGTGCATAACAGCGAAGTTTCCCAAATCGACACGCGTTATTAACGACTTGGACATTCAGTTTTAAGCATAACCACATGGTTTATTTGGAAAAGTCTGCAGAATTTAACTTAATATTAATAAGAAAATTACTCCCTATTCTCAGACATTCATATCCCATTGTTTCGGTCATGTTGGTGTCGTTTTACCATGCACGGAGGTTCATGTGGTTGAACGTATAACCAGTTATAGGTTGAACGTAAAACCAATAATAGGTTCAATGTTTACGCCCAAGCTAGTATCATGTGGTTATACGTAGAACCAGTTATAGGTTGAAAGAAGAACCAATAACAGGTTCAACGTTTACCTCCATGCAAGTATCAATATATGCTCGAATTCGAACTGAAAACGTTCAACCAGATTCCGGGTAAACGTTTACTGTCATTAAAAATTGGTTCAACGTTGAACTGATAACAGGTTGAACATTTACTCCCTGAAATTGGCCGTTTTTACAGTGTATATAAGAAACTATCACGTGAGTCGACCCGTAAATTAATTCCTAGGAAGTAAGCTACCATTTGCAAATTGCCCGGTAATGAGTGAGTGAGTGAGTGAGTCCATATGAATCCTTTCGTCGGCAAAATAAGGAGAACCGTTGACATTAGAACCTTGATTTTTGGCATGAACGTGCATTAGGGCATTGTTACGAGCAAGTTCTGAGCTGACAGAATTCTGATGAAAATTTGATTGATAATTATTTTTTTATTATTTATTGATGGCTCAGCGAGTGCACTGTCATGCCCATCGGAACCCTTGGCTGTATGTTTCACGGTGACTTTTGAAGGTTCCCTAATACGGCATATCACGTTGGACACACGGCTTCTCGTAAAATCACCGAAGTTAAGCGACTTTGAGCCCAGTCAAGACTTGGATGGGTGACCTCGTGCTGTATTGCTGGGCTGATATGCGTCCAGGGTAATAGGAACTGAGGGCGATAATAGTTGCTACGCTGATGACTCACCAGCGGTGACATCTGAGAAAGTTAATAGTACCCACTGTCCATTAGAGGCTGCTATATGAATTCTGTCACGGTAGCACATAGGGCCCCCAAGTCATCTTTCGAGTACACACTTAAATCATATCAAACCCTACTTCGTAGGTCCTGTGACGTTAGTCACACTACCATGCTGAGTTGAAAACTTTTATTTTGAATATGACGAAACTGACAGAATTTGATCTTGAGCAAGAAGTCACCCCATCGGCCAAATATCAGTAAACTTCGTCAAACGTCAAAAGATCGCGATACATGTGATGGAGAGATATGTGGTTCTACGATTCAAAGAAAGGCCTCTAGCTGGCTTTCAAAATTCGAAAATTATTTTTCCGCCTAACTCATACTGTAAATGTTGGTGAGAAAAAAATGCATTTATATGTGGAAAGTTAAGGCAGGACGTTGAGAGATTCCAACTTAAAACTGGATTAGTCGGTGCGCGGGTTACGCGGATAACGAATGTTTATCTAAGACATGGTGATCAATTGATTAAGTAATTAACTTTCGTTAAGCTTTTAACCCTATCTGACCTGAGCTTTCCGGGACCTGTCCAGGCCTGGGGAGGGGCCATTTTACCGCCTCCCCCCCCCTTATTAATGTTCTTACCGCTTGAGGTAGGGAGCTGAAACTTACCACACTATACCCTTGAGTGAAACTTTACCAGAAAACGACATTTTTGGTCGATTTTTCGATCGGATTTTTCGAAATTTTCATTGATGCCATTTCTCCGCAAAAACTACACGATAAATATTAATTTGATGTGAAATAAAATAGGTTTTTCCACTTTTCATAGCGGAAAAGCAGAAATTTTGCAGAAAAACGACGAAAACATCGCTTTCCTGGTAACCCAAGCGGACGCCATCTTGAATTTACTCATGCTCCTCTACTCGGCTGGTTCTGCAAGTAGGCTTAAAATGACCCCAGTTTGATAAGCTATAAAGTCACGGAGAGTCATCCTTCAATGTTTTGTCGTTCTGGAGATAGGGCAGACAGTTTGTACGGGGTCACCCCCCCCGCATGGTAGGGTTAAGAAAACAACAATGAAATTTCCTTAAAATTAGACTTGGTTACCCGTTATTGGTCTGAAATAAAAATGCTAGTGAGGTAAGTCATGAAGTTTGAACACGAAGGTATTCAAATACAGAACTAATTTTTTTTCTCGGTTTGTCTCCGATTCAATGTTATCCATGCCTTTATTTTGAGGGGTAGCATTCGACCTAGTATTCGAATCCGGGTAATTTCGGATTTCGAATTATTGAACTTTGAACTCTCATAAAATCATTTTCTTGGACGATAATGAATAAACAGCGGTACATTTGTTTTTTAAAACTTTATTGCAAAAATCGGAAAGTTATTGGTGAGGCAATTTGTTGACTATATTTTCACAAACCCCTACGTGTAAATTCAAAAAATTCAGATGTGATTATCAGAATATCAAAAATTTTCACAAATTTCTCATTCACTGAAAGAATAGCTTTCAGAAACAAAAATCACTCGTTATGGCGAGTTTTTTTATTGCAATTCAATCCAGCAATATCAGACGAGGAATCTCTACTGGGTAGAAAATATTCAGGATTTAAAAAAGGAAATGAAAACAATAGTCTCCATTTTTCAACTGAAATTTCGGCTCAATTCTTGAATTATTCAACGTTTAATGTAAAAAATTATAAGATAATCAAATTTTGTCAATTAATTTTAGTTAAAATGCTATAAAAATAGAACTAGGCCTAAATTAGAAACACTAAATGATCCATGCAGTGATTTCTTGAGATTTCATAACAAAGTTTCTTGGAAAATTCAAGATGCGGCCATATTGGATTTTCGAAATGGACCAAAAAAAGGTATCTTGCACAACCGGACCACAAGGTAAACCTGTGTACCCAATTTGAAATAGATCCATGCAGTAATTTCCTGAAAATTCAGCCTGGTGGCCATATTGGATTTTGGAATCGGACCAGAAAGGTATCTTGCACAACTAGACCCCAAGGGGAACCTGCGTATCAAATTTGAGAAAGATCAAATCAGTAGTTCCTGAAAAATCGCGATAACAAAGTTTCAAGGGGAAATCCAAGATGGCTGCCTTTTGGCCATATTTGACTTTCAGATCAAATCACAAAAGGTATCTTGCACAACCAGACCCCACGTGGAACCTGTGTACCAAATTTGAGAAAGATCCATGCAGTTGTTCCTTAGAAATCGCGATAACAATGTTTCATGGGAAAATCCAAGATGGCCACCTGGTGGCCATATTGGATTTTTGAATCAGACCACAGAAGGTATCTTGCACAACTAAACTCAAAGGGGAACCTGTGTACCAAATTTGAGGAAGATCCATACAGCAGTTCATGAGAAGTCGCGATAGCAAAGTTTCATGAGGAAATCCAAGATGGCCGCCTGGTGGCCATATTGGATATTCAAATTGGAGTAAAGTACACATGTTGTACAACTAAACCCAAAGGGGAACAGGTGTACCAAGTTTGAGAAAGATCCGAAAAATAATGATGAAAAGATTTCACTGGCAAATTCAAGATGGCCACCATGGCAGCCATATTTAAAATCATATCGACACCGCATGAACAAATTCTGGTTATGCTATTTGCATAACCCCTCGAGCAGAGGATCATGGGTAAATTCAAGATGGCGGCCACGTGGGGTACCAGAAAAGTGATGTTTCTGTCATATTTCTTCAAAATTTCTGCTTTTCTCCGATGAAAAGTGGACAAAAACTATTTTATTTCATATCACATTAATATTTGCTAATTTTTCATGCAGCTTTTGTGAAGAAATTGCAAAAATAAAAAAATTCGGAAAATCTGACCGAAAAATCGACCACAAAATGCCGTTTTTGAAAATGACGTCACTGTGACGTCATCAAAGCGGTCATCTTGGATTTTTTCGTTTTCGTTTTGATATCTCTGTTACTTTCCTTTAAATTTAACAGATGACAGGAGAGAGGGAGAATTATGGTTTAACGTCGCGTTCAGGAACGTATAGGTACAGTTACTTAGTGATGTTGTTCTTCACTCAATGATACGAAAATATACCTTACCTTTTAGTTTAATCTGAGGGGCCATGTTGTCGCCCTGGACGAAATGTCTTCCATACAAAACGTAGTCGAGGACTTGTTGGGTGAACGTGTTGATTAATGGTTGGCACAATAACGCTGACTGGGCTATGTGTTTAGTGTTACATAATTTCCGAGAATATAAATCAAAATAAGGCAGTGAACCATACGGATTAAACCGTCTTGTCTGGTTATATCTTACATCGGACGGCGACTGGAATCCAACATTTGGCTGTGATACGGTCGGAAATTGTCTCTCGCAAATACTAGAAGTCTTTTCGCCAGGCTTTGACCGTGAAACGCATTTTGTCTGTTTTCCTGCAATTATTTGTGGACCATAAGCCTTTTGTGGTCCCTTTATCTGTGGACCATAAGCCTTTTGTGGTCCCATCGTCAATTGTGACGCGCATATTGTCTGTGGTCCCGTTGTGAACTGTGAAGTACATATCATCTGTGGTCTCGTTGTGAACAGTGAAGCGCATATCGACTGGCGTCCTGCTGGTCTATCCAACGCCTGTTTCTCCATCGGTGACTGCATTGCTGTTGAAAGGTTTCGGGTTGGAAAATCACATTAAATATGATTTCACTGAAATCATCTCACGTGAATGCGTTTGATTTAAAATACGTACCAGGTATACCAAAACAAAAAATATATCGGTAGATAACATATCGCATGCTTTGTCCTCATCCCCAATTCGAGTCAGTCCCGCTGACGGTATGACCAGTAGTTAAAGTGTCTGAGCCTGATCGCAACTAAAATGAAATGCGTCAACGCAAACACAACACAGAAAAAATACTGATAGGTTGAGATCAATCCGACAAGAAACAAGACACGAACGGTGGCGCTGTGTTTCGAAATACTTTCGCTAGTAATTTCTCCTCGGTCATGATTTCGGGTTTATTAATCCGTTGCCTGGGTATTTTCCAAGTCTTCAAAAGTCCACGAGGTCTACTGCTAACGGAAAGAGCAGGAGATTGGCAAACATACGGGCGTACCTATTGCCCAAGTTTTCGAAGGTCGCATAAGATAGCGTCCTCGAGAAAGCGATTTCGTCTTTGGCGTTTTGTTTTTGTCACGTATTCACGGCGGATCTTTCCTAATCCGCAAATCACAAATTAACTGAGCAGCAGCCTGGCCGTATTGTCCAGGGGAAATTGATGTTTAAAGGGTTTAGAGATCTCTACCGACCCATCGCCGCTCCCTCCTTATTGATGAATTTACTCGATCATCTCTATTCTTTTACTGGTTGGTTAAGTTACGGATCAGCCGCAAAAGACAAACTTTGGCGTCACTAAATCCGTCTGAAGCACGCCCAGTAAACATACCCCGCTACATCCTTTAGCGATCTAACACTTACCAGGGACCGGAAATTTCCATGATTACAGACGAAGATTATGAAAGAGGAGAAAAACTAGCAAACGTATCTGTCATTATTTTGCTATATCTTCAACGATGACACGCCTGAACTGAGCAGCAAAGAGATAGAGGAGTGTTAAATCGAATTCTATTAAAACATACAAGCGACAACTATTTTTAAAATGATTCATATATGAATCTGAAATGATACTTTTACGGTGGTATATTCGGGCACACTGGAGTGAACGAAGTGATATGATGCGATATTTTTACAGTCGTTCCCCTCTTAGATATAGTACTCATTTGACTCAAAGTGTCTATTATTTATTTATTTATTTTGCAGTTATGCAGATAAAATAAACAAATAAAATCTTCGAAAAAAACAAACCAGATTGACCCAAAGATATAGTGTGCTAAGTTTTAATCTCGTAGCCTCAAAGATAACGAAAACACACGTTTTATACTACATGTAGTTCTATTTAACAGCACAAATATAGTTAATAATCGGTATTCTTTGACATATATAGAGACAGGCGTTCAACTGAACCAAATGACCGGATTGAAAAGGCGATCAGAGGAAGTAGCAGATTTTGAGACTGTATCCATTCTACAGATGAAGATAACTAACATATGTGGATAAGGATGAGATATGGAGAAGTGCAGAAAAGGCAACAGCAGATTTCATGGATGGCTTTCACCAACATGACAACGGGTGATTAGTATTACAGGCAGGCTGTCCATGTTTCATGTAGTAGGGAATCCTAGAAAAAGATGGCATAAACAAATCAGTAATACTATTTTTAAAAAAATATGGTTCCATGAGATTTCAGATATTAAGATATACATATTATGAAGGAAGGCTTTGTTAACCCTACCTGATGGCCTGGGGGTTGGGGAGGAGGGCATTATGGCCCCCTACCAAACTTTCTGCGCAATCTCCGGAACGACAAAAAGTGGAGAGCTGACACTCCGTGACTTTATAGTTGATCGTATTGGGTTCATTTTGAGCCTATTTGCATAACACGCCGAGTAGAGGATCATGGGTAAATGCAAGATGGCGGCCACGTGGGGTCCCAGAAAAGTGATGTTTTTGTCATATTTCTTCAAAATTTCTGCTTTTCCGCAATGAAAAGTGGGCAAAAACTATTTTATTTCACATTACATTAATATTTACTAATTTATGATGCAGTTTTTGCGGAGAAATTGCAATATAAAAATTTCGGAAAATCTGATCGAAAAATCGACCAAAAAATGTCGTTTTTGAAAATGACGTTACTGTGACGTCATCAATGCGGCCATCTCGGATTTTTTTTACATTTTCAGGTAGGGCTTCACCCAAGGGTATAGTGTGATAAGTTTCAGACCCCTAGCTCAAGGGGTAAGAAAAATAAAATGGGGGGGGGGCATTTCGCCACCCCCCCCCCCCCCAGGCCTGGGCAGGTCCCAAAAAGACCAGGCCAGATTAGATTAGATTAGATTTTATTCACCAAATATCCATAAAGAAATACATATTCAGTGTCAATCATATAAGGGAAAGAAAAAAAAAATTATATATATTATGTATATGATAACATGAGATTGACAGTTGTAGAAATGTGGATGGCGGGAATAAAGCCCAGATGGGCTTGTTCTATCCCTAGATATTTAACTAATTAGGTTGAGCGAATGTAATAGGTGAGTTGAGCAAAAAAAACGATGCGATGTGTACACAGCTTAATACGAAGGATCATCAAAATTGACTACATTTTTCAAGAAGATAGGATTTAACCTTTGACTTGAAGAGTGACGAGGAATCAATTGTTTTTAAGTAAGAGGGAAGTTTGTTCCATTCCCGAGGACCTGAGCACTTGAGAGTGTAATAAGATAAGTTGGAATAGTGAAATGGTCTGTAGAGATTGATGTTGCGGGTTCTTGTTTGATATTGATGAATAGCATATTGCCTGATGAAGTAGGTTTGGTAGATGTTTGGTAATTGATCAAGATTATATAAAAACTTGTGGACATGACGTAAGCAAGAATATTGGTTCAGTTGAAGAAGTGGCAAAATTTGCAGCGAGAGGAAAATTGGAAGTGTATGATCACGTTTATTGGAAAGTGATATAATTCTTACAGCACGCTTTTGTAGCAGAAACAACGGATTTAGATGGCTTGAGTACGTATTTCCCCATAGAATATTTCCGTACGATAGATAAGGGAAGATCAGAGAGTAATATAATATGTAAAGTGTTTTCTTATTTATAGAGTTTTTTATGTGATTAATTATACCTATGTTTCTCGACACCTTCCTGCAAATATAATCTATATGATTTGTCCAGTTCAGAACATCATTAAACAGGATGCCAAGGAATTTGAAATTATTCACCAGTTCAATATATGTTCCAGAAATGTGAACAGGGGGCAAGGGATCAGATGTATTTTTACATTTTATTAACATATATTTGGTTTTTTTAATGTTCAGAGATAGACGGTTGGAAGAAAACCAACTATGGAGTTTGTCCAGTTCGTTAGACATAGTGTCTATGAGATCCATGATGTTTTTACCCGAGAGTACAACGCTAGTGTCGTCTGCAAAAAGGATAGTCCTGAGTAAATCAGAAACTTTATCGATATCATTGATATACAGAAGGAAGAGAAGCGGGCCGAAGATGGATCCTTGCGGCACACCGCACGTAATTAACTCAGAAGAGGATAATGCATTATTATATGAAACACGTTGTTGTCTGTTTGAGAGATAGCTTTTAAACCAACTATTTGTTGAGCCCCTGAAACCGTAATGATTTAGTTTCGACAGAAGAATATTATGGTTTACCGTATCGAAAGCCTTCGATAAATCAAGAAACGTGACGATGCTAAATTCTTTTGCCTCCTTTGCCATAGCCAGCCTATCAAATAGATAGCAGGCAGCAAGAGCTGTAGAATGATTTTCCCTAAAACCGTACTGGCTCGGAGAGATAACATTATTGTTATCTAAGAAATTTGTGATCATATTTGCTGCAAGTTTTTCAAGAATTTTGCTTAGGCACGGAAGGACAGAAATTGGTCGATAATTATCAAGAGAATTAATATCTCCTGATTTGTAGACCGGAGTTACTTTAGCTGCCTTTAGGTAGTTAGGAACAATACCTTCAGTAAAGGACAGATTGAATATGTGACAAAGAGGGTAAGAAATAGAGTCAGAGACTAGTTTTACTAAGGACATGCGTATGCCATCTAACCCCGGTGCAGCTGATTTCATGCTCATTATAGTAGATTGTACATTACAGGGGTGCACAGTGGAAAACGTGAAGTTGTTTAAAATAGGAGTGCCTAAGTATTCATCGAATTTTTTTGTTGTATTTGGAATTTTTGAATCTAATTTTGAGGCGACGGTATTAAAGTGTTCGTTGAATTTTTCAGAAATTAGTTGACTATCTGAGGTTTCTATTGCATTTATATTTATAGACTGGGGAACGGTCGAAGTTTTTTTACGGTGCATTAGCTGGTTCAGAATTTTCCATGTTCCTTTAATGTCGTTATGGTGTTCATTAAACTTTGTTTCGAAATAGGTTTTCCTAGCATGGCGAATTAAATTATTTAATTTGTTCCTATACTTTCGGTAGGTTTTACGAGAGTCGTAGTCCTGGTTAATTAATTGAAGTCTGTATAAGCGTTTTTTTTCGTGGATAGATGTTAAAATACCGTAAGTTATCCATGGTTTGATAATTCTACTTTGTTTTGCGATTTTTAATGTTACAACTGGAAAACAGTCATTATATATCTGGTTAAATTTCCCCAGAAATAAGTCTAGTGCGCAGTCAGTATCATATGCAACATTGCTGACTTCATTCCAGTCTGTATTGCCAATTGTTGTCGTGAAGATCTCTTTCTGTTCGGAAGTAATTTTACGAAAGGAGATATTTTGTACTGGAGGCATGTTGGGTGGATGTGGTTTTAGAATGTGAAAGATGGGGAAATGGTCTGTTATTTCTGTTATAAATATGCCAGAAAGAAGATTTTCTTCGTGGAAATTTAGAAAAATGTTATCAATTAATGTGGCAGATCGGGACTGGACCCGCGTTGGTTTAGTTATCTGGGGAAAGAAATAATTAGATTTCATGTTTTCAAGAAAAGTTTTGGATGGACTATGACGATCGGTTTTGAATAAATCTATGTTAAAGTCTCCCATTAAGATACATTTGTTTTTCTCTTTTTGAAGCGATTGTAGTATTGGCATAAATTTTTCATTAAAATTGTTAACGTTTTTTCCTGGAGGACGGTAGAGAATACCCACAAGATACTTGCAAGATGCATGGTTGAATTCAACAAAGAGAGATTCATATTCTCCACTCTCATCAATACGTGTCAAGTCTTCTCTGAGCTTGCATGTTTGTATCCTCTCATCAATGAAGATAACTAGACCCCCACCCTTTTTTCTACATCTAGAGGAGAAGTATGGTTTATAGCCAGGTATGTCGATAAGCGATTCAGTAGCAGAGTTCAACCAGCTTTCAGAGAAACCTAAGACCGAGAATTTGTAGTTTAAGTTATGCAGGAAACCGGTTATCTCTAATTGATGTTTTAGCAGACTTCTTGCATTCAAGTGTAAGAAAGAAGGTGATTCGTCAATATCGGGGATATTTCCTGTATGGTCATTAAAAGATCGATCAGTATAGTAATTGGATTGATGGGTGGCGATGCTACTCCAGTGCGATATTTCATATTCATTCTCATCTATATTTGTTGCACTATGTTCGATATCGTTCAGTATGATTGGATTGAAGCACATGTTCTCAATTTCATTTAAAGTCAGGTCAGTGTGTGATCTCTTTGTATTATCAGTTGATTCTGGAATATGGCTCTCGTTGTAAAATGGAAGGTGCGGCATGAGGTTCGGGAGTGGAACGCCCTCAGAGCAGATTTGATTATCCATTATCGTTTAGGTCATTAATAGTGGTTAAAGCTATTATATCTGTAGTCATTATCAATTTCATACAGGTGTACACAACGCTAGGCATATAAGGAAAGAAACACAACATATATACACAACAACAACAACAACAATATACGACATATATACAATAAATGGAGTAACATGAACAGTTGTACATTACTGTGTACGAGCTGTGGTACACGGCAGATAGATACCACTTAGTGATAAAGAGGTAGCAGATACTGCAAAGATTGATCACTAAAGACATCCACAAAGAGCCATAAATTATATCAGCTCAGGAAATCCATGTAAACAGGATGGTCTATTTGTAAAGTTGATGCGAGATGAGGTGTAAGTCAGAATTTCATATTTTCTATGCTAATCTTGGATGTAGTTTGGACAGAGATGTATTGGATTCCCATTTATATGGTGTATTTACAGGTAAGAAAAAATCAACAAGATGGAGAGGCTTGGTTTCACTGCTTTCAGATCTATAACACTGTTAGCAGACAACTGCTTGATGCGGCTATGTAGTGTTTTAGGTCAGGCAAAAACAACAGGATGGAGTTTGGATAGAGATGTGTTGCATTCACAGTCCTTGCAGTAAAAGAATACAAAAATATAAAAGGAACCAGTAGAAAAAGTGTTGGATTCACAGTCCTTACAATAAAAGAATACAAAAATCAAAATACAGCAGAAAGAGGAAGAAAATAAATAGATACTTAAATTATCCAATAGCTAAGATCAGATATGCAGTTATGGTACATGTATCCTGTGACAGTATTTTTGGCCTTATTGGCATTGGATATACATTATATAGTTATTATACAATTTACCAGGGACCAACTAGATATAATGTATTCAAACAATGTTCAATTATGTCTACCAGTTTATGTTACAAGTATCCTGTGACAAATAGTTTAGGCCTTTATTGTGGGCACTGGAGATACTTTTTATAGATTGTTATACAAATTACCAGTTTGATAGATCTGAGTGTTTCAGGACTGACTAAATCAACAGAATGAATTTTGGATAGAGGTACATAATTACACAGCTTTCAGCTTGACCAACACATTAACATTTAACAACCCTATTCAGCAGTACACTCACAAAAAATGTTTGAGGCAGATATGCAGTGTTTTAGGTCCAACAATAACAGGATGAGGTTTAGATAGAGATGTGTTGCATTCACAGTCCTTGCAGTAAAAGAATACAAAAATATAAAAGAAAACAGTAGAAAAAGTGTTGGATTCCCAGTCCTTACAATAAAGGAATACAAAAATCAAAATACAGCAGATAAAGGAAGAAAATAAATAGATACTTAAATTATCCAATAGCTAAGATCAGATATGCAGTTATGGTACATGCATCCTGTGACAGTATTTTTGGCCTTATTGGCATTGGATATACATTATATAGTTATTATACAATTTACCAGGGACCAACTTACATATAATGTATTCAAACAATGTTCAATTAGGTCTACCAGTTTATGTTACAAGTATCCTGTGACAAATTGTTTGGGCCTTTATTGTGGGCACTGGATATACTTTTTATAGATTGTTATACAAATTACCAGTTTGATAGATCTGAGTGTTTCAGGACTGACTAAATCAACAGAATGAATTTTGGATAGAGGTACATAATTACACAGCTTTCAGCTTGACCATCACATTAACATTTAACAACCCTGTTCAGCACTACACTCACAAAAAATGTTTGAGGCAGATATGCAGTGTTTTAGGTCCAACAATAACAGGATGAGGTTTAGATAGAGATCTGTTGGATTCACAGTCCTAACAGTAAAAGAATACAAAAGCCAAAAGACAGTAGAAAGAAAAGAAGAAAATAAATACATACATAAATTATCCAATAAAGAAGTTTAGATATCCAGTTATGTATCCTGTTACAAGTAGTTTAGGCCTTTTGTGCATGTTGGATATACTTTATATAGATATTATACAGTTTACCAGGGGCCAACTGGATATAAATGAATGTATTCAAACAATGTTCAATTATGTCTACCAGTTTGTTACATGTAACCTGTGACAAGTAGTGTGGGCCTTTATTTTGGGCACTGGATATACTTTATATAGATTTTCACACAAATTACACAGAGAGTATTGACTATATTTATAGTCACCATTGAGTATAGTTGTAAATATATTATGGTATACAATGATCTCATATGGAGTATGTTTCCTGCAGTAAAGGAAAAAAGGAAACAAAGAAAGAAATACAATGGAAAAGAAAAAATGCATGAATTTTCCAATAGCTAAGTTTAGACAAAATACAGGATGGAGTTTGGGGATAGAGATACACGATTACCCTGCTTTCAGCTCTAAGGGTTGACCAGCATGAATATTTGCCTTGTGTTGAAGAATTTAAACTCATCTGTTGGGTTATATAGTGATATCTAAAAATGTAGTGTATTGAAGAATTTAACCTCTGGATACAATGTTATGTACAATTTTACCTCTATGTACAGAGCATTGGACAAATGAACACATTTGTGTAGTGTTTATGACAATTTAACAAGGGCACTGATAGATTTTTAATCATAGCTAAGATAGTGCTATAACTTCAGCACAGGAATATAAGTCTGGAATTATTATCCAAGGGAAGTAACTACTCGATTTTCACCTCTTTCCCCTCTATGAACAGTTTTCCTCCTGCAAATCTTACTTTTTTGTTTTCATGGTAAGCCTTCTGCATTTGGGGTTGGGCTCTTTTCTTCAACACATAATCGATGTGAGTCAGGTCTTCCATGACGTTGAACGGTAATCTGTCATCTGGTCCAGATTTCTGACTTTGGTGATTTCTGCGATAGTGCTTGTAATCAGCAATAATTTGATTTCTTATTTTCCGGTTATAAAATCGAGCCA
>JAVTVY010038858.1:0-17495 GCA_036873755.1 Hanleya hanleyi
GGGCGCCCCTAGCGGCAAAAATAAGAAAACCCCATACCCACTACCCATTACCTACCCCCCAATAACCTTTTTGGAATTAGAGGCGTCCCTAATGGCGCAATCGGGTCGAGTGAGGTATTAAATTGAAGGTGACGTGAAGCAGCATCTGATAGACTGGGTGTGGGCTTGAATTAGGGTAATTATGCGCATGCGCGAAGATGATATAAAAAATAGCAAATCTTGAAAAATAGCCTTTTTGAAGTTAGAGGCGTCCCTAATGGACCCATCGGGACGAGTGAGGTGTCAAATTGAAGGTGACGTGAAGGAGCATCTGATAGACTGGGTGCGGGTTGAACTATCAGCATTCTGCGCATGCGTCATCTTCAAAATATCCTTTTTTGAGTTATAGGCGCCCCTAGTGGTCCAATGGAGACGAGTGAGGTATCATTGTGAAGCATTTCACGTCAGCTTCAATTTGATACCGCACCCGACCCACTACCTTCAAAATAAAAAAAAATCTTCATACACCAGGTATTGATTTCGATCTGCAAAATAGTCTTTTTTGGAGTTAGGGAAGCCCCTAGTGGCCCGATGGAGCCGAGTGAGGTATCAATGTGAAGGTGAAATGAAAGGCCATCTGATGGACTGGTGTGGATTGAACTATCAGCATTCTGCGCATGCGCAAGAATGGAAATAGACGCGTTTTGGAGCTATTTGACTATTAAAAGGGGGTAAAAAAATGAACACTAAGCATTTTTTTAATTACTATTTTTTTATTAAGACACAATGAACGTATTCACAATTGAATTTAATACAATTATATGTAAGTATTGAATTTTAATACAATTAACAGTGAATTCTGAATTTTTAATACAATTAACAGTGAATTCTGAATTTTTTTGTAATACAATCTCTCTCTCTCCAGATGAATACATGTTTTCCTTGTTCTCAATAGTTCATCATCAAGACTTGTTTGAATTCAGCATCATCTTTCTGGCCTTGGTGGGTATAGATGTACGTGACAACCTCTTCACGGGGGATTTTAGCAGGACAAGCCGCTACCACTGCCATAATAATTTCTGTCTCGGTCACCTTCTGTAATGCTTCAGTCAGGCCCGCGTATGAGGCTACCAGAGTGTTCATGTGTGGTCTGATGAGCTGCAGGACTGTGTCAATGTACTTCTGATATATATAGTTCGACACCTGGTAGTCCAGAGTTTGACTAATTGTACTGGTAAGACTCTGCAACTCCCGCCACGCTGTTAATTTCAATGTGACACCTTGAGGACAAGCCACCAGCTCTTGAGTATCTAATCTCTTTCGCCATTTTCGAATATGCACCAAGAGCTGGTCATTGAAATAAGCACAACTGACATAAATGTCGTCACACACATGAAATTTCGTTTCGTCATTTCCCTGGTCGCGAATAATGGCTTCGATGGCGTAATCAAGGGCCTGCAGTTTTTGCCAGGTGTCCGAGTTCAGGGTAATATGCTTACCAGGTCTATCGTGAAAACCCGCTGCATTAAAATGCACTTCCTCGTCTTTCACACTGACAGTTAAATAGGGCGAAAGCTCCCACATGTCCTTCTGGGCTGTCTGGTGAGCCGCTTCGATCAGATTGTTGATCTCCTGGACAGACATAGGAAGTTGTTGTTGTTGTTTCACAGGCACTTGCTGGGGTACTACTGGCGCCTCAATCACTGGTATTACTAACGGTGTTAGACGGGGACGTTTGGCACGGCCAGCACGTTTAGCAGGTGTACTCTCTGGGGTAGGGTGCGTACGTTTGCTGGCTGTACGCTCTGGGGTAGTGTCCATCACTAAGATATCTTCATCTTGTTTAACCTCGTGGTCGTCGTAGTCGGCTTCAAATAGATCGGCTAGTTCGGTATTTCCCGTGATCTTCAACGCCATCACGAAGGCTAGCAATCCATAGTAGGTAAATTGCTGTACCTCATGGATGAGGGCTGTGTTTTGGGCTGAAGGAGTTTTCTCCGCCATGATTTCTTCGACAGACTGTTCCAGAAGTAGGTTTTCCTCTTCCATAAGGATATCACATAATTGATCCACATGCTCCATCTCATCAATCAAACGAGTACGGTACTTGGCAAGCCTCACTAAAAATAATGATGACGACGTCATGACTATGGGCTGGTGAAAAACTATTACGGAGTAATAGTCTAGTGAATGGATGACTGTGCTGACTGCGTGGCTGGCTGGCTGGATGGCTGGCAGGCTGGTTGACTGGCTGGCTAGGAGGCAGGTCAGGTAAGTCAGATTGAATACACCCCTTACCCTAAAAATGAACTCCTTTTATAGCCAATTTCATCTCATTTGCATATTTTCAACCGAGAACAGGCCGCCATCTTGAACACGACCACCCTCACCCTAGAAAAACAAGCCGCCATCTTGAAAACGACCACCCCTAACCTAGAAAAACAAGCCGCCATCTTGAAAAACGACATATGCAAATGAGAGGGGATCGGGAAAAGCTCGGGGATCGGGAAACGGACACCGACCACCCGTTTGCATAGACTCACGCATGCGCATACACTCACGCATGCGCACACATACAATCACCCCTCATTTGCATAGACTCACGCATGCGCATACACTCACGCATGCGCATCAATCACCTCATTTGCATATTCTACTCCTCATTTACATACACTCACGCATGCGCATACACTCACGCATGCGCATACACTCACGCATGCGCACACATACAATCACCCCTCATTTCCATAAATACTCCTCATTTACATTGACTCACGACATGCGAACCCCCCCTATGACAACCCAATTATTCACTCCGCGCATGCGCAGTGAGGCGCTAAAAACTCCAGATGCTTACACCCTACTACTTCTAGTGACTTTAAATTTGGCATGCATGATTGTTGGGTGGTCAGCCACAAGCCTATTGAATTTGGGTACACTGTAATGATGTTATTGGTTTCCATGACAACGTCACGAAAAATGTTTATATGATAATGTGAACGCGATTAGAGCCAAACCGTTGCAGCTAGACTTCAACTTTGATATACAGGATTGTTGGATGCTCATCCACAAGCCTATTGAATTTGGATTATAAAGGTGCGATGATTTTTGTGGTTTCCTTGGCAACAGAACGCAAAATGTCCATATGATGACGTGAACGCGATAGAAGCAGAACTGTTGCAGCTAGAGACTTCAGATTTGATATAGAGATTTCAAATTAACTATGTAACATTGTTGAGTGGTCAGCCACAAGCCCATCGAATTTGGGTACATTGTGATGATTTTCATACCTTGGCAAATAGGCCGACTTATTATGTGATGACGATTTCCGTCCGTCCGTCCGCCTGTCCGGTCTATATTTGGCACAGCTTTCCATATAGAGTTCCAAGTGTTTTTGAGTGGGTACCCTGCGGAGAGACGATGTGTAGCGGTCGAAGACAGAGGTCGAAGGACACTGACCTGAAAAGCAGGAAATCATTTAACCTTTCGTGTCCGGCATACATATCTAGAACAGTTTTCTATCCACAGTTGCAAATTTTTGTGAGTGGTTATATTATACTAGGTGGAGACAATGTGACGCGTACCGTATGAAGATTTAGGTCGAAGTCAGATGTCAAAGGTCACTGTGGCCTAAAAATCAGGAAGTCATTTATCAATGAAAGTTTCCTATATCCACAGTTCCAATTTTTGGTGAGTGGATAGAGGGGGGCGATGTGTCGCATATCAAATGTAGGTCGAGGTCAAAGGTCAATGTGACCTAAAATCAGGAAGTTATTGAAAATTTCTCATTTCTCATTTTTTTGTGAGTGGATTCAATAGAGAGAACAGATTTGTCACATTCCAAAATTTATGTCAAGGTCAAAGGTCAATGTGACCCCCAAAATCTGGAAATCATTAAAATTAACTTTTTTGTGTCAGTAGATACCTTTGGTGAGACACGATATAGGTCAGTCTCTGTGACCCCATTTTAAAAATCATGATTGTGTCCGCAGAAGGGGAGACGACGTGTCATGTACCAAAATTTAAGATCAAGGTCAAAGTGCCCGTCGAAGACGAGGTCGTATGATGCGACGGAGAGTTCTGTCCGTCTGTGCGTCTATCCCTTCATTAACATTTGTGATCCGTCCAATATCTACAGTTTCAAGGTACAGATTGATACCAAACTTTGGGTATACCTAACTTGCGGGGCAAAGAAGAACCATATTCATTTTGAGGTCAATAGGTCAAAGGTCAAGGTCACAGAAACACAAAACTGACTATATTGTCGGAGTGGACTATTCAGAGTTGTCTCCCCTACATGTATATGGTATTTTTTCTGTGGAGTTGTGTCCCGTGTTTGATACATGTATAAAACAGCTACGTTCAATTAAACTGTTGTGAAATAAAACCGTGCATTTTACTAATTCAATGGGAGAGGTGTCCTTTATGAACTGTATATCTGTTCACTAAGTCAAGAACAAAATTTTATTCATCACTTTCTTCATATTTTTCTAATTTCACGACAAATTTTCTCACCTGAAATGGATGTATTTGAAGGAAAAATTATATTTTCGTGTTTGGCCATTGTCGATTTCCGTACGAGATATGTGAGATCTTGGCTCTGGTTTCAAGGTCCCCTAGCTAATTACCAAGAGTCAAGCTCCTTTTAGTTCATCATTGAATATAAGATGCCATAGTGTTACATTCTAATAATGTATATACATTCTAATAATTTTACATCCTTCTGTGGATTGCGAGCTACCAATTGGGACCAAGGCTATTAAACAACCTTGACATTTGGACCAATGTTATTCCAGATGTACTTGAGAATATAGAGGCCCCTTGTTTCAGCTAGAGGCTTCACATATGGTATATAGGATTGTTGGGCGCTCAACCACAAACCTATCGAATTTGGGATTGATTTTTGATGTTTCCATTGCAACGTCGCGCAAAATGCGCACACGACGATGTGGTCGTGATAAAAGACAAACTGTTACAACTGGAGACTTCAAATTTGATATACAGGATTATTGATGGTCTCTCTACACCACTAAGGAACCACTGTTCAGGGAATAACATCATTCAACTTAGAGACTTCAAGAATAACTTTGCTGTCAACTTTGCTGAAACAGCCAAGATAAAGCACTTCTTTCAACAGCAGGGGCTCTTCCAGTTATCCACACCCAACCACATGATCTTAGGATCCAGATCTTCACCAATTTTCAACTCTCGGACAAACGATTTGTTGTGCATGAAACCTATTATTCGTACCACAAGGCTACTTGGATTGCCCTCCACTCATCTTCAGAATCAGCTTAATTACAAATGAGAAAAATCGACACATACAGGATTCATACAATTAGAGTTTTTCCAGGTGTTAAATTTAGTTTTTATCTTAACTCTTTTATCACTATTTCACAAAAAAAAGTATTCAAAACAATAATAGATCAGAGACTGCAACCATCTTAATTCCTGAATTAAATATTCTAATTGTCAGGTTCTTTTTCACACTCGGTAAATCCACATCTTTAACTATCCTCTGTCTTCACACAAATTCATGAATTTACTTCTCAGTTTTAGTCAAAATATTTATTATACTCGTCCAATGCATCTAACATCCGATATACATTCCAATGCAGTCTTTCACAAGCTACTGCTAAAGCTTCTTCTCCATTCAACCAAATCTTTCAGGATTTTACATTCTCCATTGTGTACCAATACACAGTGATTGAAACTGTGTGACTGAGGGGTTGGTGAACGTTACGCTGTATCTTAACCCTTTCTGCTCTGGGCGATTTGGGGTGTACCGCAGCCTGGGGTTGGGGACGAAAAATGCCCCCCATATTTTCGCTATCGCTAAGGTTGGAGGGCTGAAACTTACCACACTATATCATATTGGGTCAAGCTGTAGAAGAAAATGTAAAAAAAATCCAAGCTAGCTTTATACATTTTTTGTATTTTTCTTCACAGAAACTGGATGATAAATTAGAAAATAATAATCTGATACGAAATAAAATAGATTTTACTCACTTTTCCAAACAGAAAAGCAAAAAAATTGAATATGACGAAAACATCACTTTTCTGGTACCCTACATGGACGCCATTTTGAATTTACCCATGATTCTCTGCTCGGAAGGTGGTGGGAGGGGGGCTCTCAAATGTTTTGTCGTTCCGGAGAGTAGGGGTTGGGGCGGAAAGTGCCAAGTTGCATATGCATCTCACTATGAACTTTAGGTTCCAATACATCTTTTATCTCCATTATCTCCATTATCTCCATAAAGTTCCAGCAAATTCATCAATCATGTTTATGCATCATCATTAGCCAGGCCTCTAAAGAATGTTGAGAATTGCAGGGAGGAGAATCACCTTTTGAAGAGTTTCAAGGGCAGAACTCTAGTTACATTTGAACATGGTTAACAGATCTGAGAAATACATCTCTATGATGGAGGTATAGAAGGTTATTTTTGTTCAAGAACTTTTGATCTATTCATCCTAACATTGTAACATCTTCAGGCCACTGGCGACTTAGCTTATATATTCTTACATGTCCTCACAGTGGTTAAACAATGAAAGTTTGCTTAGTCTAATTATTAAAAGAGAACAAAAAATGTTGGGTATTATTATGCAAATTAGATAGACAATTTGCTTTCTTAAGGCCATAGTATACTCGGCCATTTAATGCAGTTTTCTCGGTTCAGAAATGGCAAAGTCTTAGGTAGGTTTCCACATGTAAGTAGCAAATACTAGAGCATATCCTATTCATTGTTTATGCCCATGTCGAAGAATTACAAAAGTTTGAACAAATACTGAACATGAAAATGTAACATCCTGCCCTGCATTCGAACAGCGATTGAAAAACCTTGAAATGTGCCTTGTAAATCTCCAGAGATTCACAGATGTTCCCCTGGTGAAAAGTGGCATGCTATCTGTACAGCTAAAACCAAAGGCCTTTGCAGAGTAAATAGCAATTACCAGTGATTGCTTATATCAATAGAACAGAAATAAACAACTGTTAATTAATCCGATATGCATTTATTGTTATTCATTATCATGTATAATAGAAGTTATCCAGTTTCACTCTTTTAATAAATGAATTACATGTTCTTCCTATCTAATCTGCAAGGGCCTTAGATTCAAACATTCATCCACAAAGACCTGCCCCATGTTATACATGTACATGCTATGCCAGGTAGAAGCAGGGACCCAAGTCTTGAATTGAATAGAACATGCATGAAGTTATTTCAGCTTCAATGTCCACTAGCATTCACTGGATGGGCATCTTCCATTTACAGCTACATGAAACTGGGTGACCAGCTACCTGTTTCTCTGCCATAAACTGACCAGTCTCACCTCGGCACTACATGTACATGTGTATGCTAGCAGCTGTCTGTCTTGACACACATGCATGTTGTGGTGTACCCTGGGTTTTCAGGGAAGGAAATGCTGCAGGGTTAGTTTACCTGATCAGAAGATACACATGGAGAGGTATGCATGTGGGGAAAATTTACAAACTACTGGTGGGTTTACTTTATACATTTTTGATTTTCAATCACAGTTTGAATGCTGAATGTGATTTCATGGTATTAAGGTAATTCCTACGAAGTTTGGCATGAGCGTGCATTAGGGCATTGTTACCATCAAGTTCTGATCTGAAATAATTCTGATTAAAATTAGATTTATAATTAACACTTCAATATATTGCTATATATATATGTAAGGTTTAGCCTGTAACATGTATCCTCTTTCACATCCAATCATTTCATCATTGCCAAGAAAACTGTGGTCTGTTTTGCTCCAGCGTTTTATCGCCAATGAGTATCAGTTACTGTCCGTCTAAAAATACCCTGTCATTGAAATAGTCCACTATGCCACATGGCCCTATTACAGAAGATGTAGAGACGCTATTTATTCGTCTTTACCGGCTATGCTCAGGAGAATCACATAGAATCATTATTATCTTGTGCATAGAAGGTGTAGGGTCTTGAGTTGAATTACCGTAAACTACATAAATGCTACCTTTCTACTATAGTACTATATATAAAAATGTGTTGTATTGTTGGGAAAATAATGTGATTCAAAAAGTTGTTTTGATCCTGGACAAGGGCACTGAAAACCATTAAAGAGATGTAAATGTATTTTCACACGTAAAGCTTGAAATCTACTAAACCTATATTATTCAATCTGTTTCCTTTAATTAAGAAATTGTAAAATTAAATCGGCGATCGTTATTTATTTTGGAATGAAGGCGCATTAAGAGACTGTTACCAACAAGTTTTGAGCTGACCTATTTTTGATGAAAATTTCTGGTGATTTTTGATGAAAAGCACTGGCGATTCTGACTTGGGCGGTGCCCATCTTAATATGAGCAGGATTTCAACTGGGGGTGGGGATTTCCAAGAGTTCAGTTCGTGTTCGAGTCCTAATGCCTACTGTACTTCGTAGGTCCTGTGACGTTAGTCACACTGTGAAATACAACTATGACTATTAACATTCGTTCGCTCCGAGTCGTGCGTTTAGAATTGTCAGAACCGTGCGACATGTACATTGCTTGTCATTTAATTCTTCCTTGACATGGGCAAAAAATGTTGTCAAGTTTTGTTGTAGTATTTCATACTCAAATAGGAAATTGATATTCTGACTTTGCCATTTCTCAGACAGCCACTATGGCCGACTGGACTATGGTCTTAATACCATCCGATGTAGATATGCGCATGGTCGCCTATGGTGGATGTCTCTTAGTTTGATATATTCTTGACATTATTGGGCAAAAAAAAAGAAGACCTTTTTAACCTCTATTTTTGAGCTGGTGAACGGCAAGGCTTTGGTGTAAGATCTCCCATAGAAAAGGAAATATCAGAAGTCCTTAGTTTGGTGAACTTCTGGTAATATCCTGGACAAAAGACTGACAATACAACTCGCAGCAGATCCTTTGTCAATTATATTTCGCGGGTCTTACACCAAATCGTTGCCTGGTGAACTGCGGAAAATATTGTATAAAACTGAACATACAGATAAGGAAAGAATTCAGTTTATTGTTCCCACAAATATAATGTACTATTAATGACAGATGATTGCAGGACTATTATCGTCATCCATGGAGACAAAATTTCAATGAGAACAATATGAAATAATTGACTAGACAAACATCCGTGAACAAAACTTGATAAAGTAATAACATGGATAATGAACAATTAGAAAGTATACAACAGATTAATAAAGGTACAGATGTTTCCATTATTTTTCAGAATTAATCTGACATATAGCAAATACATGCATGTACAAATAGTATAGGAGTATAAATATTATCTATAAATATATGTATATCATTAGAATATAGTTTCTATTATCAGCTATCAACATTGGACTAGCAAGGTTACTTGTTGTATAATAATGTGTGATAATAAATATAACATGTATCTACGTAACATGTACCCAGGTATACTTCTGATCCCTGAACACAAGTACACTTTCTCTCATTATAACAGGGCTTCAATAAAAAACAGCTGGGTCCAGCCCTATGTGATCCCCCATAGCTGTGCTAATATATGGTACCCAGTTCTCACGGTTATGCGGGACAAATACACAAGCATTCTTCTATATGGTCCCATTTATATTGCACTGAATTTGAAAGACGTCAGCTTTTTAATCTAATCATTAAGGGATAACAATGTGAGGTTAAACTGAACATAATTGTGCCAGCAATGTGAGGTTAAAATGACCTGTACATAATTATGCCAGCAATAGAATCTACCATGGATAAGGAGGCAATGAAATACTAAATATTGGTGAAACATATGGGTCCATATATAAAAATAGCAGAATGATGTGATATATTAACATCTGATATGAAGATTTTCAAACATTCGGTACCTTACATTGATGTTTACCAGTAAGGCAATCCAAAGTTTACAAATGAAGTGGTGAATGGTATGGATAAATGAAGTCCTTTATCCTTCTTAGATGGAGCATCATAACATGCCCATGTCTGACAACTCTTTTGAAGCACTATAATGCTGTCCTCGTGCACATGTAGTAAAACTACTTTGGCAAGAAACAGAAAAATATAATCAATAAAGATGACAAGATTATAATTAGATTAATGTTGGTCAATAAATACAATACAGATATCAAATAACAATGAACCCATTTAAATAGTTCATCCTGTCATAGTGAACTGAACATATCACATAATACGTGAGTATTTTTAAAATTATACCACACTTCCCTTCAACTCCTACCAGTGTTCCCACACTTTGTAACAACTCCTACCAGTGTTCCCACACTTTGTAACAACTCGTACCAGTGTTCCCACACTTTTTAACAACTCCTACCAGTGTTCACACACTTTATAGCAACTCCTATCAGTGTTCCAACACTTTGTAACAAAGTGTTCCAACACTTTGTAACAACTCCTACATGTGTTCCCACACTTTGCAACAAGCTTCTCTTACTTTGCAACAACTCCTACCAAGGTTCCCACATTTTGCAACAACTCATATCAGGGTCACCAAACTGCAACAACTCATATCAGGGTTCCCACACTTTGCAACAACTCATACCAGGGTTCCCACACTTTGCAACAACTCATACCAGGGTTCCCACACTTTGCAACAACTCATACCAGGGTTCCCACACTTTGCAACAACTCATACCAGGGTTCCCACACTTTGCAACAACTCCTACCAGAGTTCTCATATTTGTGAACAACTCATATCAGGGTTCCCACACTAAATACTAAATATTGGTGAAACATATGGGCCCATATATGAGAATAGCAGAATGATGTGATATATTAACATCTGAAGTGAAGATTTTCAGACCCTTGGTACCTTACGTTGATGTTTACCCTCTATACAATAATGCCGGCTACCATGTGCATGAAAAGTCCTCCACAAAGAGAAGATATCACATGTTTTTGTCTTTTTCATTCCCATTTATTTTTAATGATCCAGAATATGTACTGGTATATTCAAAAGAAGGAGAAAGAGGTGGGAAGGGTGGAGAGGAGGCGTACTCCTGGTTAATGATTTAGTAGAGGGATTGAGGTGGGTAACAATATCAGAATAGTTGGTGATATTATATTGTGAGTGCTCCCTCAGTAATGATACACGTTTGTAAATGAATATTTGTACAGTAATAATGATGCAGTAGTATATTTAGGTAACAGTTTCAATTTCATCATAGTTTTTAAATACTCGATTCTGCAGTATCAGGTACATGTATAAACTAAAGACCTCCTTCATCTACAGAGCACAATATATGTAGTACAATTACCCTACCATGGGAGTGGAGGACTATTTTAACACAGTTGACATCATCTTCACTTAACATCCAGCTATATATTTAGTAGGGTTTTCTATATGCTTGGGTAGAGCAAAATTTGAACAACAATGGCATATACATCTCTGATCTATTAGGAGACAAAAAACTGGTACAAAATACAATATATGTATGTGATGTGTGTGATTTATCCTAACATTGGAGACATGATTGGTACAGAACACAACATAGGACATCTATCCTATCAACTGAGACAAGATTGTACAGAACACAATATCTGTATGTGATTTATCCTACCATTGGAGACATGATTGGTACAGAACACAACATAGGACATCTATCCTATCATTGGGGACATGATTGTACAGAACACAACATCTGTATGTGATTTATCCTATCATAGGAGACATGATTGGTACAGAACACAATATCTGTATGTGATTTATCCTACCATAGGAGACATGATTGGTACAGAACACAACATAGGACATCTATCAAAGGAGACAAGATTGTACAGAACACAATATCTGTATGTGATTTATCCTATCATAGGAGACATGATTGGTACAGAACACAACATAGGACATCTATCAAAGGAGACAAGATTGTACAGAACACAATATCTGTATGTGATTTATCATATCATAGGAGACATGACTGGTACAGAATACAACATAGGACATCTATCAAAGGAGACAAGATTGTACAGAACACAATATCTGTATGTGATTTATCCTATCATAGGAGACATGATTGGTACAGAACTAGCTTATAGGACATCTATCAAAGGAGACAAGATTGTACAGAACACAATATCTGTATGTATTTATCCTATCATAGGAGACATGATTGGTGCAGAACACAACATAGGACATCTATTTTATCAAAGGAGACAAGATTGTATTGAACACAATATCTGTATGTGATTCATCCTATCATAGGAGACATGATTGGTATGGAATATCTGCAGTAAATAACCCTTTGGAACAAAAACAGGAATAGACTGCCAATTCATTTCAGATGCCCTGTGTTCTAGGACTTAGAAAGATTCTGTGTTAATCACCTAGTCCTAGTATACATTGAAAAGTGGATGATGTTCTACTTGGGGAAAATACTCCCACTTGATTCAATGTACATTCAGCAAGGCAATCCAAAGTTGATAAATGAGTGGTGACTGGTATGGATAAATGAGTGGTGACTGGTATGGATAAATGAGTGGTGACTGGTATGGATAAATGAGTGGTGACTGGTATGGATAAATGAGTGGTGACTGGTATGGATAAATGAGTGGTGACTGGTACGGATAAATGAGTGGTGACTGGTATGGATAAATGAAGTCCTTTATCCTTCTTAGATGGAGCATCATAACATGCCAATATCTGAGAACTCTTTTGAAAGACTATAATGTTGTCCTCATGCACAAGTAGTAAAACTATTTGGCAAGAAACAGAAAAATATAATATTAATTAGATTAATGTTGATCAATAAAAAAAAAAATAGATATTAAATAACAATGATCAATTTAAATAGTTCATCCTGTCATAGTGAACTGAACATATCACATAATACATGAGTATTCCTAAAATTATACCACACTTCCCTTCAACTCCTACCAGTGTTCCCACATTTTGTAACAACTCCTATCTGTGTTCACACACTTTGTAACAACTCCTACAAGTGTTCCAACACTTTGCAACAAGCTTCTCCTACTTTGCAACAAATCATACGCGGGTCACAGAAATAACAACTCATACCAGGGTTCCCACACTGCAACAACTCATACCACGGTTCCCACATTTGCCAACAACTCATACCAGAGTTCCCACACTTTGCAAAAACTCATACCACTGTTTCCACACTTTGTAACAACTCATACCAGGGTTCTCACACTTTACGACCGCTCACACCAGGTTTCCCATACTCTGCAAAAACTCATAGCAAGGTTCGCACATTTGCGAACAACTCATGCCAGAGTTCCCCCACTGCAACAACTCACACCAGGGTCACCACACTACAACAACTCATACACACTTTACGACAGCTCACACCAGGGTTCCCCTACTTTGCAAAAACTCATAGCAAGGTTCGCACATTTGCGAACAACTCATGCCAGAGTTCCCCCACTGCAACAACTCACACCAGGGTCACCACACTACAACAACTCATACCAAAGTTCCCACATTTGCCAACAATTCAAACCAAGGTTCCCACACTTTGCAACAACTCATGCCAGGGTTGACACATTGCAACAACTCATACCAGACTTCTCACACATTGCAACAAGTCAAACCAGGGTTCCCACACTTTGCAACAACTCCTGTCAGAGTTCCTACACTGTAACCACACATACTAGAGTTCTCACACTTTGTAACAACTCATACCAGGGTTCCCACAATGCAACAACTCATGCCAGGCTCCTCACACTTTGCAACAACACATACCAGGGTTATCACATTTTGCAACAACTCATACCAGGGTTCCCACGCTTTGCAAAAACTCATAGCAAGGTTCGCACATTTGCGAACAACTCATGCCAGAGTTCCCCCACTGCAACAACTCACACCAGGGTCACCACACTACAACAACTCATACACACTTTACGACAGCTCACACCAGGGTTCCCCTACTTTGCAAAAACTCATAGCAAGGTTCGCACATTTGCGAACAACTCATGCCAGAGTTCCCCCACTGCAACAACTCACACCAGGGTCACCACACTACAACAACTCATACCAAAGTTCCCACATTTGCCAACAATTCAAACCAAGGTTCCCACACTTTGCAACAACTCATGCCAGGGTTGACACATTGCAACAACTCATACCAGACTTCTCACACATTGCAACAAGTCAAACCAGGGTTCCCACACTTTGCAACAACTCCTGTCAGAGTTCCTACACTGTAACCACACATACTAGAGTTCTCACACTTTGTAACAACTCATACCAGGGTTCCCACAATGCAACAACTCATGCCAGGCTCCTCACACTTTGCAACAACACATACCAGGGTTATCACATTTTGCAACAACTCATACCAGGGTTCCCACGCTTTGCAAAAACTCACACCAAGGTTCCCAAACTTTGCAACAACTCATACCATGTTTCCTGCACTTATAACAACTCATACGAAGGTTTCCTCATACCAGGGTTCCCACACTGCAATAACTCACACAAGGATTGCCAACTTTGTAACAACTCATACCAGGGTTTCCACACTGCAATAACTCACACAAGGATTGCCAACTTTGTAACAACTCATACCAGGGTTCCCACACTTTGGAACAACTTGTATCAGGGTTCTAGCACTTTGCAACAACTCATACCAGGGTTTTCACACTTTGTAACAACTCATACCAGGGTTCCCATACTTAGCAACAATTCATACCAGCATTTCCACACTTTGCCAACAACTCATACGGGGGTCCATCTTTCATGTAAGGGTCACAAGACAAAAGGGTTCAATGGGTTGTCTAGGTACAATAATTGATTCTAGACAGGAGGCTTCTCAGTATTACAATGGTCTGAACAATAGATACTTACACGAAATGCAGACCTGCCAGGGTTCTCCCACTTGGTCAACATCAGAATTTCCAGCATGGTCTGATAATTCCATGTTGCCAAAACCAAGAGAAGCAAGTGTATGTATTCAGCTGAATAATTGGGGAACAAAACTGTATAACATGCATGCACTTATATAAACACCTGGAGCAAAACAATCCTGGACCTGAACAAAATTGAAGTTAATTTATTAACAATAGACCAGACTTGATAGCCCCAGCAGATGCATTATATGTGATCACCCAGAGGTTGGCTCTTCCACTCTTCTTCCAATCTCTTCAGCATGGAGCGGGTTCTTTAATTAATGATAACTGGTGTAAATATACTAATTATGGATCAAATTATCCTACTATTCCAAGAAGGGACCATTATGCTCACATTAATGACTATTCTGGCAAGCTCAGGTCAAAAATAGTCCAGTTATCATTGATTAAACTTATATCATAGGTTGGAGAAATAGGAAAGAGAACGGGGCAATGAACCGCTGGGTCGCAACATGTCAATGCCTACTGATGCTATCAGAGAATTTTGTGCAATTCCTGGATTAGATCACATATTCACGTATATCCTATCAACGATTACCCAAAACAAATTTTATCTACATGGGACTTTCAGCTGTAACTGTGATACACGATATCACAGGCATTTTACCACTTTCCAGGAGACACGAAAACATTGTCATATCAAAACATTCTCGATACTTGAACACCAAATGGCCAATCCTGATATCTTAGAACTCTACTGCACACAATTCATTCCATACACTCAAAGCTTGGGTCACTTTTAGTAGTACCTGTCAGAATTCTTCTATACTTAAAAGATGGCGAAGTACACAACTTGACATCCTTTATGGATTGTTCCAACTATGTAACAAGCCAAAATGTGTATTGATTTTAGCAGAATACCCCTATCTTCAAATGGAATACTCAATAGTATATCAGTTATAGTTGGCTAATTCGACCAGTTTAGCCTGTCCAAATCTTCACCATGATATATTACAATAAGGGAATCCATAAATCCGTACAAGTCGGTGGGAGGGATTCAGTTTAATGTCACACTCAAGTTTATTTCACTCATATGGTGACAGCCAGTTTGGTTAGTGGAGGAAGCCGGTGTACCCGGCAAATAACTGGCAAACTTTCACATATGCACCAATTTACTCATGGAGGAGCAATAATTTAAAATTATCTACAGTTTAACAAAATACACAATAAAATATGTGTATGAATTTCTTCCGGACTGTTTCGTGATTACTGGTAGAAGCCCAGATGTAATTAAACAAAACAACAAGGAACATAAGTACTATCATGCTGATGTGTGGCGAATAACAGACATCAAAATAACTGAATGGAATTAGTTTATACATATTCCCATATGAAATTAGTTTGTACACATGGGTCCAAATTTCAGTTGTTATTGAGACTTACCCAGTCTGTTGGGGTATAATTAACACAGCTGTTGGGTATAATTAACACAGCTGTTGAGTATAATTAACCTTGAGCTTATTTTATATGTACATTAAAAACCACCTACATTTACAAATACATAAAGCACAAGTGCTTAAAATAATTATACGTACCGGTATATACTATGTACATTCTGTATACAAATATATATTACATCATCTGAAAGATTCACAGTCTATCATACTGACTGCAGTTTATCATATATACAAGCTATGATGACACTTAATCCTTCATGCATGTGTTATGCATGTAACAGGTTTTAAGAATATGAATTTTAATACAGACACAATTAGACTAAGGGAGCGTGTCAAAAGTGTTGACGTTCAAACTAAAAGAATGCGTCAGAAAATGAACAGGTACTCGTTCTTTTTCTTCCAGCAAACGAACGTTCGACAGTCAGAAAATGAACACTACCCCGTCAGAAAAATGAACGTCAGAAAAAGAACATTCTTTTTTGAACGTTCAAATTAGTATGTATGATAGCGGTCAGAATTCGCTGAAGGGCTCACATTACGGCTATCGTGTCGACTCTTATTAGAACGAAAACAAAAAACAAAACAAAAACAGAACACTCGAAAAGGCAGCACCTTTGAGACTTAACTGTATTTATTTTGCACTAGCTTTCGTAGGTATATAACCCACTTTCTCTGAAGAAGTACTTTCGTTCTTTCAAAGCAACTATGGCAAAGATTTGACGTTTATCTACAGCAAATTCAATAAATGTATTTAATATAATAAAAGTGGATCTTTCGTGCATATTCTGGGGAATTATTTACCGGGAATTATAGAACGAGCGACATATAGGAACTAACGCGCGTGTATTATTTTTTTGGAAAAAAACGAGATGAACTATATAATATTAAACTTCGACAGAGAAATATCACCATACTGATTTGGTTTTATTAAAAGTCCGATGTGACCAAATATCGTAAAGAATGATACAATAATCGGGTGAACAAGTTGGTGAATTAAGCTCCTTAAAATGTTCGTAATTTGAATTAATTTGATAGACAAATAAGGACTTTGTTGTGATATCAAACCACACATTATTATGTTACGTATTTGTATGACATTTATATAACAAATTTGATAGATGGCGGATGTTGATCCCGAATGTTAACCGTATATGCTAAATTACAAGCGTCTAGTCCGTCATTCATAATCCAGCCGTCGTCCATTAGAGAATATCCGCGTCCATAATCCAAAGACCTATTCCATTTCCATATAACAG
>JAVTVY010038859.1:0-17507 GCA_036873755.1 Hanleya hanleyi
TTTCCATCGCATTTTCATCGCGTCTTTCATTTCTGATTTTCCATCGCATAGCTCCATCGCTCCATCGCCTTTTCATCGCATAGCTCCATCGCTCCATCGCTCCATCGCATTTCCATCGCATTTTCATCGCGTCTTTCATTTCTGATTTTCCATCGCATAGCTCCATCGCTCCATCGCTCCATCGTCTTTTCATCGCATAGCTCCATCGCTCCATCGCATTTCCATCGCATTTTCATCGCGTCTTTCATTTCTGATTTTCCATCGCATAGCTCCATCGCTCCATCGCTCCATCGCCTTTTCATCGCATAGCTCCATCGCTCCATCGCATTTCCATCGCATATTCATCGCGTCTTTCATTTCTGATTTTCCATCGCATAGCTCCATCGCTCCATCGCTCCATCGCCTTTTCATCGCATAGCTCCATCGCTCCATCGCTCCATCGCCTTTTCATCGCATAGCTCCATCGCGCATCGCATAGCTCCATCGCATAGCCTCATCGCGCATCGCATAGCGCGACTTTTCATCGACTTTTCATCGACTTTTCATCGCATAGCTCCATCGCTTCATCGCATAGCTCCATCGCGCATCGCATAGCTCCATCGCATAGCCTCATCGCGCATCGCATAGCGCGACTTTTCATCGACTTTTCATCGCATAGCTCCATCGCTCCATCGCATAGCTCCATCGCGCATCGCATAGCTCCATCGCTCCATCGCGTTAAATTAGAAATGAAAGACGCGATGGCCCCTCTCGGCCATCATACTCCGACCAAGAAAAAGTTGGTACGTCACGACTGGTCAGAGGCGACCATGTTTTTATTGGTCATTTCGACCATCTTGTTCTAACAGTGTATAGACACGGTTAAATGTAGGGTTAAATTCTCAGAATAAAGACTGCAATAACATATCTTTTGGCAATTTTGGTGTCCTAATGTCCTACATTATCTTAGACCGTGTCAAGTGATTGAGATTCTTGCAATCGGGTGCGAATGACTCCGAATGCAGGAGAACTCTCCACGCCAGTTGAGTATTCGCCATACTCCACGCTCGCTAATCGCCACCATACTCAACGCCCACTTGGTTGTCCGCAGACACCCGAATCTCCCCTCCCATACACTCCTTGCACTGGGATTCGTGGCTAAAGTCGGTATACGGCTTCAACATTGTTCTTTCATCACTTGTTATTGTTATTAAGATATAGTAGAGGAGGGGTAGATCGCATTTTAAAGATATTCACTGTCAATTTTGGTGTATGAAAAGGTGGGAAATAATTATATTCTTGAAAAAACTTTTTTTATTATTAACAGCAGCATCGACGAAGACGCCCACTATACATTTGCGTACACTTCGCCATCCATAAGATGGCTTGCGAATCGTGTCTCCATTATCGCGGAGCGATTCTGTGCGGCCTTCATCCGGCGGAGAACAGACTCGAGAAATCTGATAAATTACACGCTTTCTTACCACCTCGGAAACAGATATTGCCTGGGCTTACAAAATATATAGGTATGAATAACTTTCGTATCAGGGTAGATCTGTAATTTTGTACAAGTAGGACATCACATGACCCGAAAATGGCGGGTTACGTTGGGGTTACGTCGGTAGACTTTAGCTGATTGGCTGACGAAGTCACGTGGTATTGATTTCTGGAAATTCCCTCTTGCAGTTGCCGAAAGTAGGCTGAAAATGGATACACACGATCCCAGAGTCAGTCTTATCGCGTATTAAATCAAGCCACCATTCTTTGGTAATGGTGGACGCCATGCATCTTGCAACATTTGCATGGCTCATCTGGTATATTATACGATGATTTGTTGTAAAGTGGTATATAGTCTTAAGTAAAGAAACATTCCAAATCCGCCTCTTACCTTTCTGAACTTGATTATGGTATCTGTGCATAAGATTGTTTCATCTGAGGGAAACGGAAGGTTGCCGAAAGTTCTGAAGAAAGCTGAATCGGGCCGAGGTAGGCGACCATGGAATATGTATGGCGTACTCTGTATAAACGACCAATACGATCGTGAGACAGGGCGCCGTCGACAAGAGCCACATTGTCAGGTACTGAGTGTACGTGGACTGGGACTGTGATGGGCGCTCAAATCAAACTCGAGTTGTCTGATGTCGTGAATGAATTAGTGTGACGATTATGCGATTTTTACTCATAATGTCCGGTCACCACCTTAGAGCTCACAAACCACTGAAACGGTCTTACTTAATATGTAGTAAATCGGCTGAGCACATCTCCAGAAAACTATATATCCCTTAATATTCTCCGCCACAAATGACATTTTTTCGATGTGCGTCGAGAGAATTTTGGAGGCGATCGATCATACCGGCCTATATATGTATTTCCTATTACTTGGAAATGTGATTTTGATATTTTTCATAGTCAAATATTATAGAAACATTTTGAAATACACCATAAACCATTTCTGATCCAATCATACCAATCATTGTTCGCCGAAAGTCAAGTTCCAATTGCAACCAATGTTAGTTTGTGACCTAGACAGTGCGGTTATAAATTTATGTAGGTATGGAAAAAGGCCGAACGGCTTTACGACCGGAAAGGGACGTTGAGCCACCGAAGATGAGGGACGTGAGTCTGACTGCCGATTGTGGGTTGATGAATCCATCAGCCGTGACAGTCGCCGCAGAGACGTTCATTCAACTACGCCTTTATGGAGAGTAGAATCTCGGAGAACAAAGCCCCTGAAAACTGAATCAGTTTCTTGATAAATCGTACAACCGGCAAAGATACATAAGGGTTGTTATCCACATTTGGTTAGAAATATGAAATAAGGATATAATCTCGTGGTATATCCTCTCTGCCTTTTAGTATATGTTAATTAATCGTAATATCATAATGATTGGTGATGCCTTCCCTTCACTGGGTGTGCGACGTTTGATGTCCAAGTGTGAAACATCATTTAGCGAAATGTTGGAGTATACTGGATTTATGTGCTGATCTTAAGGAGTGCCCAAGGCGGCCTCATCGCTAGATCACCCTGGATCTTTTGCGGGCCTGAAGTATCTCGACAAATACAAGTTGTCAGGCTATCGTGAACACAATCGTGCACTGAGCTTTTGGCCATCGGGAGAGTTCGATTCAACCCGTCACCTTTCCTAGATCGAGGAGGTAGGAAAGGAGACAAGCAGACACAACCAAAGCAAATAGAGTACAATTTCTGAAAAGAAGTTTCAGAATCCTAATCCAGAAGCCTAATCTACAAATTAGGCTTACTCGTACCGTTATATTTACCTTCAAATAGAAGTCCAATATAATAGAAACATATATACAAATATTTACAAGTACCCTATCTAAGACGCGAACAGGCCTTGTCTAGGCAAAACTGGTTCCTCGGTGGTTACTCCGCGTCTGGCTTACGTCTCCTTCAAATCCAGGCATCGCAAAACACCGCAGGACATGTCAATTGAACGGCTACCCACGGCAGCAGACCTCCCTGTCCTTCAGGCTTCAGCAACCCCGCTCAATAGCGACTCGCTCCGCGGCTCGGCTCCCAGGACGACTTATCAAGCCGGGAGATCGTGGCTACACAATCCACTTGGGATCTCGACACAAACATATTCGGATAGCACACGTTGGATGGCAATTGCTGTCGAAGCAATGACTTAGTAAATCCTGGCCGTGGTCTGTAGTTGTATGGACGAATAACGTTCCTGGTCGAGACTGATGGTTATGCATTGTAGGTAATACATGTATGTATGAATGGCAAATACTGGCGTGTGGGCCTGTGACTTGTGTGTGTAAGTGTGAATGGATGGCAAGTCCTGGCCGTGACCGGTGACCTGAGGTTATTAGCAAATGGCTGAAAGTGCAGGGTTTTTAATTAATTCTATGACCGCAAACCTCTTCACAGTACCAGCCAAAGCCAGTACCATTATTCCTCACCGGCTGCAGGCATAAATGCATAAACTTCCCGAGAACGGGAGCCATCAATGTAATCTGCCATTTGGCCAACGTAAAATAACCTCGATCGTGTCTAAGTTGAAGCATGTCCGAAGACGGCCCAAGAAAGGAAACCGTCCAGGCTCAGCCCTGTCACAGTTCAAGTAATAAACAATCAGATGATTCTTTCAAGTTCCTGCAGATTAATTGATTCTCGATTCGCCACTTCGGCCACTCTCTGGCATGGTCTGCATTCCATCATGCTTTGCGTATAATTTTACTGATAGTTTCTGCAATCGAAAAGTTCGATGCCCCCGCCTCCCTTGATCGTTTAAAATAATTCCAGTGAGATTTCAAGGCAAGTAGTAGTAAAAGAGCAAATTCCTTATCATTGACCTACTTATTTGTTCCCCCGGGTAAAATTTGTGGACCATGTGTGGATCTCTCGTCCAATCAGAAGCGAGTATTTCAAATTGACCAAAAAGCTACCTCCAGCACAGGAGAGTTCCAATTTTTCCAGGTCAAAAATAGTTCCATGTATTCATCCGCGGTGATACGGTGATGCGGTCGCGGGAAAAAGCTTCCGCGGAGAAAAAGTAGTCCCTAGATAAAATGGTCCGATTGGGTCGAGTGAGGTATCAAAGTGAAGCTTATGTGAAGGGGCATCTAATGGGCTGGGTGTGGGGTTGACATAGCGGCCTTCTGCGCATGCGCGGTGGCCGAAGGGTATGGAAATAGCCGTTTTGGGATGTAGGGGAGCCCCTAGTGGACCGATGGGGTCGAGTGAGGTATCAAAGTGAAGCTTATGTGAGGGGGCATCTGATGGGGTGGGTGTGGGATTGAAATATCGGCATTGTGTGCATGCGCGGTGGCCCAAGGGTATGGAAATAGCCGTTTTGGAGCTAGGGGAGCCCCTAATGGTCGAATGGGGTCGAGTGAGGTATCAAAGTGAAGCCTAGGTGAAGGGGTATTTGCTGGCTGGGTGGGTGCATGTAAAATTTTTCCTGAAAAAAAAAAAATACGGAACACGGACTTTATCGAAAAACCTGGGAAAATGCCTATATGGGGTATGAGGGGTATATAGGTCGCCGGGCTTAACGGGGCTTGTCTATCAATAGAGTTATCTCCCCCTAGTTCCAGGGTGGGTGTATGTAAAAATTTTCCTGAAAAAATACGGAATACGGACTTTATCCTAAATTACGGGAAAATGTACTACAACCAATTGGGTAGGCCCATAGGCCTATACTGCATGGCTATGGGTGTGGTATAGGACCATCCTGGGAAACGTACTTCTATACATTTGCGGTAGGGTTGTGGGGTCTCGTTTTACTCGTCTCGTCATTTAGAACATGATAGGAAGTGTCCCCGTGCGAATCGGTGAAATTTTTGAAAAAAGTCACCGAACCCCATATAGTCCCATACTGAGGGTATAGGATCAATGTTTGTCCCCCTGGGAAACGTACTTCTATACATTTGCGGTAGGGTTGTGGGGTCTCGTTTTACTCGTCTCGTCATTTAGAACATGATAGGAAGTGTCCCCGTGCGAATCGGTGAAATTTTTGAAAAAAGTCACCGAGCCCCATATAGTCCCATACTGGGGTATAGGTTCAATGTTTATCCCCCTGGGAAACGTACTTCTATACATTTGCGGTAGGGTTGTGGGGTCTCGTTTTACTCGTCTCGTCATTTAGAACACGATAGGAAGTGTTGCGGAGCGAATCGGTGAAATTTTTGAAAAAAGTCACCGAGGCCTGGGTAGGCCCATAGGCCTATACTGCATGGCTATGGGTGTATAGGGCCATACGGGGTGGACATGTTGGAGTCTAGGTGAGTCCCTAATGGTCCAATGGGGTCGAGTGAGGTCTTATTTTGAAGCTCTCGTGGAGGAGCACTTGACTACACTAATGGTTCGTCCGTGTTCAATAGTCTGCGCATGCGCAGTCTGGCCGTAGTATAGGAAACAGGCATTTTGGGTGCTATGTAGGGGTGTGTTTGGGTTAGAGATGAGCTAATCACGGTTCGAATGGGTCGTGTGATGTGTCAAAGTGAAGCTTGTGTGGGGTAGAGTCAGAATGGTGTGTTTTTGAATGCATGTCGCGTTAATCTGCGCATGCGCAGTTGGTTGTAGTAAGTAAAGTGGCCATTTTGGGGCAGTGAAGGAAGGTATTTGGGGTCGAGATGGGCTATTCACGGTTCGAATGCGTCCTGGAAGGTGTCATCTTGTAGTTCTCGGGGTGTACATTCCGATTTGAGGGATGTTCGCGTCATCTGTGACGTCATCGGTGACGTCATCGGTACGAGTAGTAGCGAAAGTGGCATTTTCGGGCAGTACATGAAGGTATTTGGGGTCGAGATGGGCTATTCACGGTTCGAATGCGTCCTGGCAGGTGTCATCTTGTAGTTCTCGGGGTGTACATTCCGATTTGAGGGATGTCCGCGTCATCTGTGACGTCATCGGTGACGTCATCGGTACGAGTAGTAGCGAAAGTGGACATTTTCGGGCAGTACATGAAGGTATTTGGCATCGAGATGGGCTATTCACGGTTCGAATGCGTCCTCGAAGGTGTCATCTTGTAGTTCTCGGGGTGTACATTCCGATTTGAGGGATGTTCGCGTCATCTGTGACGTCATCGGTGACGTCATCGGTACGAGTAGTAGCGAAAGTGGACATTTTCGGGCAGTACATGAAGGTATTTGGGGTCGAGATGGTGCGGTAGGAATATCATTCTGCGCATGCGCAGACGCAATGCGGAGCTCTCGTCCAATCAGAAGCGAGTATTTCAAATCCGTCACAGAGCTCTCAGCCAATCAGAAGCGAGTATTTTGACCCGGTGCATTATGGGCCATATCCAAGATGGCGGCACGTATGTTCAAGATGGCGGCACATCCGGTGTCGAAAACTGGTCCTTGTATGGGTCCTGCTAGACGTTTTGACGCCATGATATAGACCGGAGAGAGAGAGAAAACAACAACAACAAGGATGACACATGAGGGAACAACAACAACAACAAGTTTTTTTTTCATATAGTTTATTTTCCCCTCCATCATAACATACCCACGCTGGGGGAGCCGCGTTGGGTATGTTTACAATTCAAGAAAGACTCTTGTCCAATCAGAGACCGCCATTTGCATCTGTCCTATTCGTTCCTGTCCGTTAGATGTATTCTTGTCCAATCAGAAGTCGCCATTTCAGAGAGTTCCTTCTTCGGTCATGTTCATTCTGAACCGTTTATTCTAATCATCGTCGGCCAGGCCTGGATATTCTTCGGGCATCATGTCCTGAAACAGTTGTTTGCGCATTCTGATCGCATTTTCCAGGGCCTCGGTGGGTGGTAAACCCATATCCTCTTCCAAGTGACGCTTGGTCTTCATGATGGACCTGTGCGTGGGGTCCCCTTTCATTTCAAGCGGTAGTAAGGTATACTGTTCATAGATCGCCATGGCTGTTTTCCTGATGCGGGGGCGCATTTGGGTGTACGTCTGTTGTAAATTATCCTCTCCGGCGTCCTCGATCGCTTCAGCGTGAGTATTGATAGCTGCTGTCACAATACGATCCCAGAAGGTAGGTTCTGCCTCACTTTCCTGGGATGAAGGCTGATTCTCTGAGGTCAAGCTCTCCATATCGGTAGATAGACTGTCAGCCATCTTGGATTCGGTATCAGTCGATGCACTCTCATCAATCTCTGTATCAGTATCTGCCTCAACGGGCTCCTCGGCGGTTTCAGTCCGATGTATATTTTTCTGGTGCCGCATCATATCGTAATGTGTGGTGAACGTGCGTTCACACTCAGAACAAGTATAAGCCATGTTGACGGTTGAACGTCGACTGTGCGTGTTTTGGGAATACGCTCGCTTTTATAGACAGTAACGCCCATCAACGCTTAGCTCAACGCTTCAACGCCCTGGTGAATTAGCTCAGAAGCTCTGATTTCATGGAATTGACACCAATTCATCGAAATGCAGTGACGCCCGTCAACGCCCGTCGTTACGCCTTAACGCTCGTCTCAACGCTTTAACACACTTTCTTAATGCTTTAACGTTGTTTAATGATGCGTTCGAACAAATGTTTCTTTTGTGCTATTGCTCTGACATACGCCGCTTTCCAGTTCATGCCCGAGGTTTTCAACATCGACGCTGTTCTTTCAATTTCCATATGGACTGGGTCCTTATCCAACAATTTCATATGGGTCAGTAAGTCGACATACTGCTGACGTAAAGCCCGTCGTAGTCTGGGTGCCAATCTGTTATGGGCTAAAATTGCAGCTTCCTCTTTCGAATACCCTTTGCGTTGAAACTTGTTTCCTGTGGCCTCCAACATCCCGCCCATCTCGGCGTCCATACTTTCTTTGAACAAATCCTTCCATAGCCTCGAGTTCACATTATGTTCTTCAACCTCGGGTTGGGCCTTCACGGTTGGGTGATATTCCAGGACTGATGGTATGAAGCGGGCCCGCTGTATGGGGGTGGGCTTCTGCTGCTGCTTTGCCAGGAGTGCACTCGGCGGATGGTGTAGGGGTATAGGCCGTTGTGGTGATTCCTCGCCGGGTAACAGGTGGGTCGTCAGCCGACGATCTTCGGGGGTATGGGCTTTTAAATCTACGAACAGGTAGCCGTACGGACGAATTGTCGCTTCTTGAAACGCCCACATAAAATGGTCAATGTTCTGAGGATAAATTCGACTACCAAACACACGGATTTGTGCTCTATCAATGGGATTGGAGAACAGCACAAAGTATTGGCAGTTCAAGGCAATATCTCTGGACGCCTTCCCTTGAGGAAAGAGATTCTGAGTCAAATAGATGACGGACAGATTTCGATGATGGGACCCTTTGGTGAATAGGTCGGCGATTTTCGAATTGTCCTTGGCCGCACTCATCAGATCATCGAGCACTACCACGTTGGTCTGCTCGGAATCGAAGTAATAGGGTTCGTCTATGTCGTGAGGAATTCCTGGAACAAAGCTCACATTCTGTAGTCGTGCAGTTTCGTAGGCGGGCTGCCATTGGCTATAACACCAAACAACACGTGTCGGAGCTGGGGTTGCCACACCTTCCTCTAAGAACTTCATCACCCAGGACGTCTTTCCACACCCCGTAGGGCCGCTCACCGTCATCGTATAAGGGTGCTCTAATACTGTCGTGTGTGACGTAGGTGTTGATCGTTCCTCGCGCGTACTTTGAATTTGCACGTTATCGGGACTCCGTTCCTTGAGATGGCTTCGCTGTATATGTCTACGTAGATTAAATGGCGTGGAAAATGACTTCGAACACAAGTGACATGCGTAAACCATGGCTCTCATCTCCACGGACACCAGGCGTATAATGAAGCTTTCACAGATGCATGTGTGTGTTTATATGCAAGAGCTCCGAGCTCTTGAGCTCTTGGAGCTCCGGAGCTCATGGAACTCGGAGCTCCGGAGATCTGACGCCACCACCGGGCATGCTTGTATGGGGCCAAATTGTACATATGCCATTCCTTCGTGCTGTATTTTCAGCAGCATGAAACGGCACCTTCAACATTTTATGGAGAACATCTTTAAAACGTCCACTTCGTGCCTCCAGCACTGTGCTGTATTCAGGCATGACTTTTGGCGCAGGAGCATTCAGCCAGACCAGTCACATTTGCAAGTGTGGAGATACGCCTGTTGTAAGTTATCCTGTCCAGTGTCCTCGATAGCTGTGACGTGGGTATTAATATTCGCTGTACAGTACCAAAAGTACGAAAAGGTCGCTTCCTCTTCTTCCTCACTCCGACTTTCCTGGCACGTAATCTGACTATCAGCATCCGGGCTTTATCCTGACTGTCAGCGTTCATCATTCTAGACTATCAGTATCTGAATCTGCTTCTGGCGCCTCGATCTAAGGTCCTATTGATCGACCTGTGTCAGGACCGTCTCCACTGACATCCGACTCGTAAAGGTGAAGTGCTGTGCGTAGACGTGGTTGTTGGCACTGAAATGGAGATACCGGAGTATCTCGGTCAATTCAATCGGAAGAAACTGGACTGATCGTTGAAGATCGCTGTCACGTAGCTGAAGAGATTGGAGAGATCAATCAGGAGGAAATAGTAAAAGTCTTGCACAGGACGATGGCGTTGAAAACATCGCTGGATCGTGGACTAGTGGCGGCAGTACATATCACTCATTAGATGGGCGTTGGGTAGGCTATCGCAGGGGGCATGCAGTGGATCCTCCAGTGAACGCACGTACCTCTCAATGTCGTTAAGCGCCCGACCCAAAATCTGTCCGGGTCCGGCTGTAGAAATTGAAGAACATCCAGGAGGCCCTCCCATGCGGGCGAGGGAGTGCTGTCTCTATAGGGTCCACTTTCCTTAAGTGTTGTATGGATGGTGCCTTCCTGCGCTCCTCGAATGTCGGGTTGACCTCCCTGGGTTCATTTTCAGCGGTAGATTATGATGATTAAATGACCGTGAGCAAATCATACGAGTATATACCGCATAGCGTTGTGGATTAAGGACTTGTACATTATGGCATCGTAAATCGTTTAGGTACGGTACGTAAATGGATTCAGGCAGGTCGTACAAGAGAAATTCTCGGCTTCGCATCAATGAATGATGACAAGTTCAAAATGCAGCCAGTTTTATAGCCAGCTAATCTCAGAAAAACTTCCCTACGTATTTCTCCATCACTCATCGTTCCGGAGCAACTGCGGGTCTGGACTAGACCATGCCATAGTGTTGGCCGTATGCGTACCATAAGGAACCTACTTGAGGTTGCACGATATGTGTACTTTTAAGACCGAGGTCATGTCGGTGACCCCGCTCTATCTTATCATCTCAGACAAGATCTGACTTGTCCCTACACGTTCAGACTCGTTTCCTGGAAGTCACGCACACGGAAGTGGAGAAAAAGTCGTATAGTTAGCAAAGCGGAAGTTAGCAACGACAACCTATTGACCTTTTCTTCCCTTTCTCTGTACTATATATTCATTGTTATGTCTGCATAGAATACTAGTTTGGTGGTAATATTGTCTTAGACCTTCCAATATGGTCTGGGAAACTCTTCGTCGACTAACTGATTACTAAATATCGGATCTGACATGTATCATGTGCCCAACATGTCTTTTATTTCACCGGGTGATCATGTCGATTCCTGGTGTCCACATTAAGGATGTCCGCTGGTGTTTTTAGGCTTTAGCAGCCATTTTGCCTGTTTTTCCTATTGGGTTATTTCCCTTTCCTAGGTTAAGAGATAGAGATTTCCTTTAAAAGCCTTCCAGCCGAGAATTTTGCGCAGCAACATCCATCCATTTTGATATATTTTGATAGACATTGTGATTATCTGCAAACGGTTAGAATATAAAAAAAAGTTAAATACTATTTATATGAATTTTTCGTGAATATGCTTCAACACTAGGGCTATTCCCTATGATTTCTGGGTTATCAAATTGAGCATGGGTCAGTCCACTTAACGTTGCCTACAGCTAAAAAATGCACACCAACCTATAGATTTTTTTCTTTTATTACACACTTATGAATGCAACAACACACATTATTAAAAAAGTTAATTACATCCTTAAAATATACAATACTGTTCAGACCATGCACCGTACTGTTTAATATCGTAATGGAAAATTGACAGTTGTTCGTTGTGCTGTACTGGTCAATCAGTACTCACGTTAGTTTCCCATCGGTGAAACCATTGGGTCCAGAGCGGTATGGCACCATACCGGTGACTACGTCTTCACCATAACGGTAAAATGGAGGTACCGAAGCGGATACACACCCATCGACGGCCCGCTCTGGTACGTAGTCACCGGTATGGTACCATACCGCTCTGGGCACGATGTATTCACCGGCGGGGAACTTGGGTGTGTGCTGGCCTAGATATTTCTGCATAGTACAGAAAACACAGAAAATAATTGAGTTCACCCCGATTTTTTTGTATAGGTCACCCTGTGCATCCCGGACAGAGAACTCAGAGCATTGAGTGGAGACAGCTTCTATTTGGACACCCAGCATGTAAGTCAGCTTTCCACTTTAACCTCCGCACTGTTACTGAATTCCGACTAGAGGCCCGGGAGGGGTTCGTGAATTCAAAATGAGATGATTTAATGCATACTTACATTCGACGGAGTTCAGTATGCCCCTTAATTATGAAAATATTGATATCTCACATATTTATCCTCAAATGAAGTTCGAACATTACAACACATATAAGGTCATGTCATAGGTGAAATTTGAGTCGATAACTGTGTTAAAGTATCTGATTTATTATTCATAATTAGAATGACCATACGCATTGAAAATATATCTACCCTGGCACCCATTTATGTTTAAAATAAATTCTGATCTGTTCTTGAATGCCAGTGATCCCTATACTGACGTCCAATACATGCGCCATATTGAGTGGAACGCCAAATGACTTTTTCTGTATTTACTGGAGATGTGCCTGAAGGAAATTCACAAAGTGGTCTGATAAGACTCAAACCCACGTGGTCTATGTCACCAACGACCTTCCATACAGAAGAGACGCCCTAACCCAATAAGCCACGTCCAAAGGCAACCCTAAACTAACCTAAAACCTTGAAGCAATAATAAATCATAAACGAATGTGAAATGACGAAAATGTACTTTGCAGCGTCCCAAGGCAACCCTAAACTAACTTTAACACTAGAAGCAATAATAAATAATAAACGAAGGTGAAATAACGAAAATATACTTTGTCCGCAGCATGTTATGGTGATCAAGGAAGAGACCGGTTGCTATGAGCACCATCTGTCACACAGTGAAATACTGGCCCTGGAGAGCCCAACCGGTATGCAACACGTTCAGGTGAGGAGTACAATATAGGATGCTGTATGTAGTTTTGTCTGAAACTTCTAACCCAAGCTCCCGAGGATTACACAATTTTTGTATCGAAATTTTACGTGGCTGTATTAAACCAGCCCGTTGGCCGCTGATAATGTTCCGATGCTTTAGCATATTACAAGTGCTTGGTTTCTTGCTTACTTGCTAATTCGGTAAGCGATGCAGCAAAATCCCGCGAATTGACTATCGTTTATCGCACGGATCTTATCACTCAAATATCTCACTTTGCCCCGACTGACCAACAGCCCAAGATACGGCGCTTCCCATGCTGCTAAGGTACGTTTGCTATGCTTAACCGTGAGGCTTGCTTCTGTAAGTTAGCATAGAACTTCCTTGGCATGTTCTACTGGAAATAATGATGTCACCAATGTAAGCCCTGGCATAATTGTCCGGCCCATTTAACACTGTGTTAATTAATCATTGAAAATTGATGAGACGGCTTCTATTTCAAACCAAAAGGCAAACCAGTACACTCAAACAGACCGAATGGGTTGTGAAAGCGATCTTCTCTCTGTCAGACAAACCAATTGCGGCTACAGAAAGACCATTCGCCATTGTGCTGACGATGTTCTCAATGCCAGGCATGGATAGTAATTGAATATCCTCATCTTATCATGGGCTCGGCAACTAGGTCAAACCAACCACTTTTTTATCGATCTCGACCTTCGATTAAACGCAACATCAAATGGGTGGTGCAAAACGATGCCGATGTACTGACAAGAAGTAATATGACCTCCACAGACACAAATACCGACTGCATATTTCTAAAAACAGCAAAAGTATCCCAGCCACGCATTTATTCTAGCTGTTCACCAGTACAATATCCACCACTCAGCAGTCTTATCTAGATGCCATATAATGCTAAATTTCACCTTCCTTAATCCCTCCTGTTTACGTCTCTCTGACAAGAGAGAATGGGCCTCTAACGTTACACCAAAGAGGAGTTCGAAAGGTGAAACGCCGATCAACTCCTATGGGACCCAACGATTTGTGAGTGATTGGATATCAGTCTTGACAGTCAGATCCATGGCAATTATGTGTCACAATCAGGACTCTCTCACGCCTCAATCGTTTAGAGCTCTTTTGACAGATACTATACGGCTGATATTAGCAAGCAGCCCAGGTAATTTGAAATGATGCAGTAGGCTTTTTTTCGTTTCACCGACACCTACTTCGGGCGCCGACGATATGTGGTGGAATAGTAGGAGCAGTTCTGTCCGTTTGTCTTTTTGTATGACCAGTTGCTCTGTCCCAGTTAACATCAGGAGCCTGAACTCATCCTATCCCGTTGGTTGATGAAAGTGCCCCGGGTGGGACTTCTTTGCCAGATATGCTTTGATGTCGTGTTTACTGAAAGTACCTCGGGATCAATACATCCAAGGGACATCTGTTCCTCTCTATCAGTACATCAAACCAAAGCAACCCATCCATAGCTTGGACTTGAAATAACTTTGTTACGGTAGCATATTCTATCTGTGTGTGTATGTATCTATATATATATGTATGTATATGCATTTGTCTTGTCCTATAGTTTTTAATATGAAGCTTTTAATATTTCTGTATGTTCCATGTATGGAAATAAATTAAATTGAATTGAATTGAATTGAAATACATTAGATTTCATTTTCTTACACGCCCGGACTACAACAGCTTATAAATAGACTTCCTAAAATATAAGCTCGAAACGCACTCAGGACTATACTATATGTATAATAATGTTAGTCAGTCGTTCTGGCCGACATTCATGGACTGGGACTTCACAGATGAAAATACACTTTCGAGTGCTTTTCAGGCAACAATTTTGTGTCCCAATTCTCCCACCACATTGTTCCATTTTCCCCAACATTGTCACAAATCTCCCCCAGATTTGCTCACATAGATGGTGTGCCACCTCTTAACACATCAGGGTGATAGTGGTAAAAACTGATTCGTATGTATTAATAGGGAGTGACTCGGAAGCCCGAAAAATTTCGCATTTAGTTTTTCTGACTGTATATCAAAATTGCCGTGTCGAAGATAGTGTCCCAATTTTCCCGACTTTTTCCTACAAGTGCATTGTTACAGTCTGGGACTCCGGAATATGAGCCAACGTTTGTCAAACTTAAAAACTCCTTCAATTCCATCGTGATCTATGCTTGCTGTAATACCATAGGTTTTTTTTATCTATCACAAAAGTATTGAAACTCCATCGTATTATGCTGTAGATGTTATATTCACTTAGATGTACAAATTGATTAACGCAAACGCCCAGAAAGGGTCTCGTTTAGTTTCAAAACAACCCAAGCATGTTGTTGCCAACATGCTGAGGAATATAATGGAGAAAAATAGATGTTTTGGTGCGAAACAAGGAGTGTCTATAAACTAAGACAAAAGCTGCAATTTTCATATATATTTGGTTATCAAAGTTCATAAAAAGAACTTGCATATAATTTGCCACGTCTTAACTATTTCTATTTCTTAACTTTTTTGGTGATGATATAAGATCAAATGTGTTACTATATGACAAATTGACAGAAATGCAGGTGATTGAAGTTGTCAGCATTGAACAAATATAGCGGGTACACCATTTCATATATAGCATTGCTGTGCAGAACAATGCGGCTAATAATTGTCTGCCAGATTCCATCTAAGAAGAATATTGTTCTACGTTATGGGATTTGTCGTTTTCACAGTTGAAATTCACATATACACTTATCAGGTGGAACTCAAGAAAATGATTTGGAAATTCATTCGTCTATGCATTAGTTCTTTGGTTTATGGATGCGGAAATTCTTTATGGCCGATGGCTGGCTGCTGAATGATGGATGTGAGTTGTTTTTCAAAATCTAGATCATAGATATTTTCTAGGCATCTAGCAAGAAACAACAACGGAGAATCGTAGCCATGGTCGGATAAAGTTTAATAGTCGCAGCGTCCGACACTATATATAGACCTAGGATTCGACATCCAGTAACCAGCCGTCGTCCGCCTCTGGACTAACAGTGTTTTGTTTAAAGTCAAGTATAGGGAAATCTATATCCTTTACAGGGTCAGTTATACAGGGATTCTTCAGTGCTAGGAGATCGTCTTTATACAGTTTCGAAATCACTATGGACTTCTGGCGAATGACTGCGGAAATATTGTGAAAGATAATATTAATACTATCATATATATGGAAATATGTAAAATATATGAAGTATAATACAATTATGAACATGCTGATTTTCTGATACAGATATCTAAAACACTGTATATCGATACATGCTTTTTGCTACACTGTTCATCTCGGACAAAATGTCAACACAACTGCTGGTCACGACATTTGAAGTTCTGTCATCAGTTGTATCTGGTTAGGTTATACATGTAATTACTTGGAAATGCCGTAACCTTCAATCTACACTCTAGTTAATACATATATAAGTTAATAACGTGATTATCGAAAGAGGCTATGCGACATACTAGTATTTTGATCTTGATTATAACAGGACGCTGCCGTGGCTACTCTCCGACTGGCTGCCGAGGAAAATCGCCTTCACGAGGTCGGCCATCATCATATCCAGCATTTAACAGCGGAGATTAATAACGTGTGCAAAAATGTTCCCGTGTTTGGCTTCCATTAAATAGCTTATACCATTCTTGAAGTGCCTTTTTCCGTATTTTATATTAGCAGTTCATCTAAGATTGTCCCAACAACACAATTCAAGCAACGATATAATATTTTCCTCACATTTCCCATGCAAATGCGTTGTAGCAACTACTGATAACACAATTGTCGCAATTACGACAATGGTGCCATTAGCAGCTGTGAGGGCACCAGCTATTGTCACAAAAATGGTAGCGAGCATGTTGACGCTTATTCACAACTGGAAACCAGTAATAATTTGAGGAAAAGATTTATCACACATGATGTATGAATAAATCTTAGATATACTTGCAATGGCAACCACTAATGATACAATTGTCCTAAATATTGTGTCGTCATTAGTGGTCGACTCTGCATACAGAGTCGCAAGCTAATCTGCATTAAAATTCGCCTGCTAATGACGCAATTACGACCTGACAACTGCTGATGATACAATTGCGACAAATGTGTCATTAGTAGTTGCTCATTAGTAGATGCTACAATGCATTCATTTTATTTTCTATCCGTGCTTTACTGCTCCAGTTTCCCCTATCGAAAAATGAAATTTTCTCACACATTACCAATCAATCATTTAAAACTAAAGCACATGAAATATATATTATAAATTTATAGTATGAAAATTTTAGTCGGTGTATTTGAAATGTATGAAATATTTCTGCCACCTTGAACTTTCTCATACATCTGCCCAATATTAAGCAGGTATAAGTAATAGATAGATATGACAGAAGAAGAACAGGGGATACATACATATTAAGACATATATGCAGTTGGCAGGTAAAACGAGAAGGGCTCGTTATCGCTGTTAATTGGTTAATTAGGTGAATTGAGGGAGTGAGCCCATACTCCCGAGAACACCAGTACATACTGTCTGATAACAGATGACTGCATTCACTTGTGAACAAACACCTCTTCCTATATTAGACATGCGTGTTACATGTTGAGTCGTTCCTACTTCTAATCCAATATATGAAGGAAATCAATTGTGACGGACAAATTAATGTTTGCGAGAACTACAAATAAAACAAATAAACAGCAATAAATTGGATTACTCCAATAATTGGTTCCATCAATCCCGTTTCTCGTTCCCGCTATCATATCCGTATTGATTGGTGGTGTGAATGACTACACATTATCCACGAAATGTTTTAAT
>JAVTVY010038860.1:0-15565 GCA_036873755.1 Hanleya hanleyi
TGCGTGGCCCGTATCACTTGCGCGTGCCGCTGGCAAAGGTTAATACTATGACTTACGTATCTCTTCAATTTAGTATATTCGTAAATGATATACACAAAGGCTCCGAGAGTAAGAATCTGGCAAAGCAGTAGCACTTCCCACATTTACGGCCTAAACAACAGTTAACGGTTAGCTAACAACCATATACGCAGCCGGCTGGTCAGTTTTTAGCAGGAGTTTTGCATGTTTTGTCTCTGCTAGCAGCGCCCTAGTTTTGAGTCGCTCATCTCTTGTTGGAATAACATCGTTCTCGTGGAGGCACTCTTCAAAAGAATCGCGGTCCTTACAGTGAAACAGAGCGCACCATCGCGTCTGCTCTCGTAGATCCTTCAAGACCGAGTTGTACTTCTGGGTCAGCACCCAAACGCTCTGCTCTGTGTGGCGGCCACTGAAGGCCAGCTCAGACAGCCTGTCTTTCTTTTTGGTTAGAGCCTTGCTTGCGGCACAGTCATCAATGATGTACAAAGTGTGTTCTCCGGCAAATAGGCGATAGAATGCTCGCAGATAGTCGTGGAGACGCTCGCCGGGGTCGACTATGTAGATCTCTGTGTCAGCCCAGACCCAATGTCGGGATAGGTAGGTGCTGTTGTAGCGAATCGTGGGACAAAGGATGACGATGTGCTCAAAGACACCACGGAAGTGGCCTTCGAGCAGGTCAAGGGCGAAAACCGTCTTACCACACCCTGTCTGGCCACATATAATAGCGGAGTGGGGGTCTTTGGAAAGCAGCGGGGCTGCGCCATTAATTGAGCACTTCTTTGAGTCGGCCATCCTCGATATTCATTTGTGCATCCATGACGATGTACAGATAAACGTTCAATGCGCCGGCCGGCTCTGCTTCCTTTGTAATCTGGATGGTGATGCCCTCGCTGGCATTCACCACTCTTCGGCCGCTCTCATGTAGTCCGTCATCGTCCGTGACTCGCAGATCCAGCCATAGTGCATATTTTGACGTCTGCCAGATCCAGGTCTTTTGCGGCCATTGCAACCTCGAATTGACGTTTACTACCGGCTGCGAACTCTTTCTTGGTCTCATCCCACAGCTGGTGCGCTCTCAGTCCTTGACTGTAGAGCTGATTCGGCACCCCCTCGATGCACACCTCTACCTTCGTGATGAGCGGATTATAGAAGTCCTCAGTGTCGCGCTTCCAGGGGACAGGTTCTTCGAACAGCATAAGAATGCCCGTCATGCTGCGAGCGGGCACGTTCAGGTTGATGTTCCAGAGAGTGTCAGACTTGTTACGTGTCAGTTTGCGGTGGCGGAGCACCCTGTCGTAGAGGATGGCTAGGCGTCCTGCATACTGGATTCGGATCAATCTAGCGAGATCATTCTGCGTGACCACTCCAGGCAGACGTTTTCAATATTGTAACTGGCGGCTTCATCATTCTCTGCGACGATCACGCGACTGTAGTCGTTGAATGTCAGTTCGTACTCCAGACGATCACCAAGCGCACTTTGGTAGAAAGGCATGTGGCTGTCCAGCAACTCGAAGTCCAGCGGGACAAAGAAGCGGTTGCCGTATGCCCGCGCTATGGCTTTATCTGTTTTCTTGTTTTCAGCATCCCCGGCACCAACCCGAAGCTTTGTCGTGTTCTGGGTTCTGCCAGTATCTATACCCTGGTAGGCTGCATTATCGCGCTCTTTGGCTGTTTTCCACAGGTCGCGATAGCAGTAGTATACGTCGGAGTCGTCAATGCTCATAACCTCATTGCCGCTGATTTTGATTGTTGTCTTCTTTATGATTGCGCGGCCCAAATTCTGAACCACGGTTCGATTCACGTCGGATGATTTCAGCTCGATGTTGAAGGCGAGGCGGGCGGTCCCCGGAACGATAACATCGTTCGCTCCGAGATTGGGAAAGCGCACCAGTAGCTGTTGGTTCTGATCGATAGTGCTGGGGTTGTTTGTGATCACAACTGCCTGGCGAACCCCCTTGATCCCAAGTGGCTCGCGAAGTTTGCGGTGGGGATTAAGCTTGCGACCGTATTGTGAAGAAGCCATCTTATTGAAGTGTAGTGAGAAGCTGTGCTTATTCAATATGGCGGACTATGATGTTGATACTGGCCGTCTCGACGAGACAGAAACGAGGAGGGACGAGGAAACGGACGATGTCGATTTGTCAACAGACAGAGTGGGTCCTCCGGACGCGCAAGCACAGGAAGGTGAGCGCCCTCTCTCTCTTCAGCAAGAGTTAGTCCAGACAACTGTCGATGACTACTACAACTACCAGGCAGAGGAGGGGCTTACTCCCAACCTAGGTAGGGATTACTCGAGGTTTGAAGTCACGACTGACGGGAAGCTGCGCCTTGTGGCTTTCTCCAACTTGGACTTAATTAACCTTCGTACAGGCCGACCTCTCTCCCTGTCCACGGTAGCTGGGAAGCGTGGCGGTATCCACGCGATTCGGGATGAACTAGGGTTTACAGACTGGCGCCGTAAGGCATCGGAAAAGCTGCCCCCTCAGGCTGTGGTAGCTCTACAGACAGCGAGCGAAGAACTTGGTGGGGCTGCAGCGGCGGTCGAAAGCGTTGAACTCCAGGACCTCGACGGAAGAGCCAAGGTAGCCACAGACGCTGTTCAGAAAATGGAAACGTCCTTCACGGCCGCGCAAATCGATGAAGTCCTCGGCACCATGCGCGACCCCCCTTTAAATCTCAGAGAGCTGCGCGGGCTTGACAAAGCCCTCCAGACCATTCGGGGTGAGCTCACCCACAACCTGGCCAAGCTGTCAGCATTGGATGACCGCATTGCTCTCGAGGAAGGAAAACTGAATGAGACTGACGTAGATGAGTTCTCTCGAAGGCGCGTCGCGGAGCGTGTTCGAGAACTAAAGGATGAGCGGGCCGCCCGCCTTGAGGCTGCAACTGCCAGTCGGGAGGCTCTTCGCTCACAGATTAACCGAATCCGTGAGACGATAAACCGCGTCCTCAACGAAGATACTACCCTGGCTGAGCGACTTCGCACATTGTTCAGAGAGCAGGGGATAACCGTTGGTAGCATCCTCACCGCGCTGGGCTACATCGTGTCCACGCTAGTGCTTGCGTTGACGGGCGGGGGCACCCCGGCCCCAACACCGACTCCTTCCAAGCCAGTCGTTCCGACGAGCGGGACTGTAAAAGAGTGGGTCAAGAAACACCTACACGCCCTCGGCCGAATCCTCGCAAAGCTTGCCGGAAAAGCCGCGGCGTCGCTACCCGGCATAATTGGGAGCATTGTTTCCTGGCTTCTTAGCCTTATGTCGAAAACTGCTGGATGGCTTGCAGAGAATATGTGGTCCTTGGTTGTTGCAGCTGCGGGGCTGCTTTATGTGGTGACTCGCGACTGGCTAACGAAATAGCCAAATGGTCACCAGCCCAGCTACGATGACACCGACGATGATTGCGGTCTTTTCGTCGTCGTGTTGACTAGATGGGACCGTGGAGGCAGCGACATCTCGCGAGGAGTGAACCGGCGCGGTGGGAACGTCATGATCCAGCGTCGCGGTCTTGCCGCTCGCCGTGGGAACCACTCCTTTTTCTCCCGTCCTGCCGCTCGCCGTGGAAACCACTCCTTTTTCTCCCGTATCTCCTTCTGTGTTTGGAGGAGCGACTGTTGCGTTAACGTCCGCGTTCTCGCCCAGTTTTTGATTTTCTGTTGCAACTACGATCTCATTGTTGTAACCGGCGATATGGCCTATGCGGAGCAACATGTCACTGGGCGCCATGTACAGACCGATTCCGAACACATAGTTAACTTTGGAGCCTGCATACTGCAGGACGTCTTGGTAGCGTTTTATCGCTGATGAGAGGTCAACTGGAGAGGAGACCGCATCCTCGATGTTGGCGAGAAACTGCTTCTGCGCGTCAAATGCTGTGCCCTCTCCTAAGATCCGTGTGCGCGTCTGAGCCTGGGCGCCGAGGATGGCCCATACATACGTTCGAATGGAATCATTAACACGCTCGACGCCTGCATGTGTGAAGCCCTCCGATCTGTCCAGCATGAACGTTGTCCACGCCTTGTCAGCCTCCGATCCCTGCGCAATGTAGTCAATGTGAAAGTGTTTTTTCCGGAAAGTAAACGAATGCCAGGTTGGGTCGTACGGTTTTGGAAGTCGCCTGTAGCCTGCGTGTGTGGCATAGAAGTAAATCGTTCCTATGCCGCTGTTTTCGCTCTGCTGCTGTCTCCAATCGGCATGCGGCGACACCCCAAACTCTGCACAGATGCGCTCATATGCTCTGCGATCAAATGGATTGTTAAATGCCGCCCAGGCGTCGTCTTGAGGAAGCGGGCCCTGGATCTCTTTTAGGATCCGCCTGATCTGAAAGTAGACATGAAAGGTGTAGAGGGCCCGGGTGTGGCTAGCAGTTCCTGCGCCAGCGGCTAGATGGTCGCTCACAGACACGCCGCAGCCGGTCGTGGCGCACCACACGGCGAAATTCAGCTGATTCTGCCAAAACTGCAAGGGATTAGAGCGCCACGGCTGAACAAGCTGGTCGCTTTTCACCTTAGGCAGGCAGTATTTCACAAATACATCAGGAAACTGGGCCGCAAAGCCACCACTTGCTGTGTTCACCAGGATATCTTGGTGAGTGAATGTCGTCCCAGTAACACTCGTTCCAGCGGTGTACACCCCGCCCGCTTGGTAGGTGGGCTTTGTATTGAAGCTAAAGGCGTGTCTATCCATGCGCAATCCTTGCTGGTTTAGCACTTCCTGTGGCCGGCTATGTATGCAACACTGAGCAACATTCAAAATGGCGCAGCAGTCGACCTCACGCATGCGCTCAAGAACCAAAACGGACAATACAAAGTAGCACTGCTCGAGCTCACTTTCTACCCACTATGGGAGAACGTCCCAGCCGGAACTAGCTTCTCTGTTGGCGGAAAGCTTGTGGCTGTCCCTAGCGGTTATTACAATGTCTGTTCCCTTAATAAAGAGGTCTTCAAGCCACACGGGGCGGACCTGAAGATAAACCATGCCACCGGTCGACTGAAGTTGACGACCGACAGTAGCATACAACTGTTTGGCCTTGCGCGGCTCCTGGGATTCTCAAATCCTGACAGTATCCTGACTGGGACAGTGCAGGGCGACAGCTTCCCCACACTAGCCCCCCATAAAGAAGTGCTCGCTCACCTGGGTGAGGTGAGCACATCGCACAATCTAGTGGGGAAGGCAATGGAGACGGCTGGCACAAGCACTGCGTACCCTTGTGTGGCCTACCCTTCCACTCTTCTCAGAGCTATAGCTGTGACCGGTGAGGGAATAAACTGCGGAAAAACCATTTCTTTCTCTAATCCACAGTATAAGCCACTAATATCTGGCCCTATCGCACAGCTAACGTTCTCCCTGTTAGATAGATCAGATACACTTGTAAAGACTGCTTATATGAGTGTAACTCTTGGTATTCATGACAACGATGGTTGAATCCGCTGGGCCCAGATGCAGTGGTTTAGCCTTAAGCGATCTCGCGGATACCGAAGGGTTTGGCGACGCGGGTCACAATGACCGCCTATACGGCTTTCAGTTCAGAAACGGCTTATACCATCGAAAGAAGATTACGCCAGGAAAAAACACGGATGTAAGTTTCAAAGACCTTGAAGATATTAACACGGGAAACACGCGGACGCACGTGAGATATAGCCTCGTTAAAACGGAAAAAGGACAATGGACTCTCGCCGAAAGTGACAATGTGGGCTGTCTCATTGACCTTAATGTGGTCGAATCGGGAGTACAGGTCGATAAAGCCGGGTTTGTGAGAAAGGTTTTAAATCGAGGTACGGCATTCCTGTCCTACAGTCCGGTTGAAAACAACGTCGAAATACACCTCCAGGACTGGAAATTCTATTTAAGAAGCACTGATCCTCGAGGGGCTCTGGTAATAAAATACGTCGTTACCCGCCCTGACCACTCTTCCTTCAGAGTCAACTATCGTTGCTGCAATACTGTTACAGCCCGCTCCCGCTCCCGATAGATTCGTGGACATACTACCAGATCTCCAGATCAAGTGGCTGGATAAGCACGCTGATCAAGAGTTGCGGATTTTCTTTGCTCTCAGCGCAGTTAATAAGCCTGTCGTGCATCTGTCGTTAGAGGGCATAACTACAAAAGTAGGGAACGATGTGACAGTGGGCAGCATCTTCCTAGCTGAAGGCGTCGGCTTAAAATCTCTCAAGGTGTTCAACCGCCCCTTGGATAACCTCGAGTTAGATATCCTTGACAACAGCATATAGATTTATCATGGGACTATATCCAACATTGGACGAGGCCGAATCCGCGCATGACTACAGGCTAAAGCATATCTGTGATATCCAACATGAACTCTCCCAAGATCGTGATTCTCGGTCGAGTTTGTACAAAAAATACCGCAGAGCGATGAATGCTCTAGATGGCGTTGACTCTGCGCTTGCAACAGTGGCTTTGGGCCTCGGCGCGACTGGGGTCGGCCTCTTGTCGACTATTATTGCCGCATCCGTTGTTGTTGTACTTGAAGTCTCGGCTCTTTCGAGTGGTTTGGCTGGAATAGCTTGCAAGTTCATATCTCGACGCCTGACCATCAAAGCTAAAAAACACGATGAAATTCGCGTCCTAGCGTCATCAAAGTTGGATTCCATCGCAGATGTTATCTCGCAAGCACTTGTGGATAACAAGATCTCTGATAGCGAGTTCCGTCACATCCTAGCGGAGAAAACTAAATATGATGCCATGAAAGGCACCATCAGGGCTAAATCGTTGAAAGCATCCCATATCAGCCAGGAAGAAAAAAACGCACTTCTGAAGCAAGGCAGGAAGGAAGCAAGGAAACAGTTTGCCAGGGCAATCGAGATAGAATCACGATAAACTGCTTTCTACAGGCGGATTATTAAGGACGCCATGCGCAGCCGAAACCGTGGAACCACTACGATGTCCGCATGAACACGTAGGCCTTTTTCGGCGCATTAGCATATCATGTTAAAGCCATGGCTGACACTGCAAAGAAGACATGTCGTCGATCGATGGTAAAATGCTAGCCAACATGGCCTATCATGCCGCTGTCGTTAGCGGCTTAGCGATAGGTTATGCTCGTCTGGGCAAAATTGTTTGGAAAGGCCCTGCCCCCAAGTTAGAATTCACCGGCTATGACGTAGGAATGGTTATTGCTGACATCGGCCTGGCCATAGCCACGAAAGACTTGCTGATTAAGCAAGGAATCTTCCCCGCGGACATTTTGAAGTAGGCGCTTTATATCGCCTCTTACCCACCATACTACAGCACTGCGTGCGGCTACTGACTGCCGGATCTGCAACGTTTGGTTCAACTAGCTTAGGTACGGACCTTTCTGGTGACTGAAAGGCTAGTAAAGCGGGTGCATCGTCTGTACGGGAATAAACGTCTATGGTCGCTCTTGTCAGTGTGCGGCTTGCAGGTCATCCGTTTTGGAGAGGAAAATTGTATCGCCTTCCAGCATCAAGATATGCTCTTAGCCAGTGAGGTTTGATCTTCCATAGTTTGCACACAGACTTAAGAGAGGCGATCGCGCATCTTATCTTACCTTTTTCCACAGAACGCCATTCACGGAGATACTGCGTGCGGCTACTGACTGCCGGATCTGATAGCGAGCCGTTCAAGGGGCTTCCCCTCTCAATGAAGCCGAGAGAAAAAAATCGATAGTAACCTACATACACTAGCTCAAAGCAAGGAATCCTCCCCGCGGACATTTTGAAGTAGGCGCTTTATATCGCCTCTTGCCCACCATAGTTTTTGTCTATTTTTTTCCTTACCCCTCACTGTCAGAGACTTTGATGAGCCCCAATTGGTTTCGATATTTTTACACAAAATTTGGGGTCCTCCCTCCCTCCCTCCTCCCTCCCCCTCCCTCCTCCCTCCTCCCCCTTCCCCCTCCCCCCTCCCCCTTCCCCCTCCCCCTCCTCCTCCCTCCCCCTCCCCCTCCCCCTCCCTCCTGTTTCATTTTAACAAAATTCCACCACGTAACCAGAGTCCCTTAAGAATGACCGCGGGGATTTCCCGGGCTGTCTTACTATATATTATTTTCCCACACCGATCATTCCGTAGGACTCTGGTAGGTACCTTGTTCGTATATGTCGCCATCTATCACCCCTAATTGTTAGTCTAGTATTTTCGAAATTTATTTTACTAGGCAAATTACAGAAGTGATCGAAATATTTGTTCATACGATGGCAATTGACATATACGCTCACCAAAGATCCCGGGAAAGTCTTTAATAAGATATATACCGACAGCTATAGTATATAACAAGGGAACACCTGTTCCTCGACAACATACGTGGCGCGACTGGGTTTCGAACTCGGGTCGGTAGCATTTGAGTTTAGCTACTCTACCTCTGCTCTATCCCCAGTCTTCTAATATTCGAAGAAAAAAAAAATTATATCTTTTTCATATGTGTCTGTTATTAAGCACAGGGCTGAATGCTAGTGTAAAGGCCGAACTGTTTGAATTGCGATGTCCTGAACTTCAAATGCTATTTCATTAATAGAAATAATTATGCGTGTTGATTATATATTGATTCTATTGTGTGCACAATAAACGCGGACGCGTCAGGTTATGTGTAGCCCAGTTTCTAGTGACGTGTATCGATAACGTTGTTTATATGTCGTACAGCATGGCATGAAACTAAGTCCTGAATTTGGCAGTTGTGAAGCTACACACTACAGAAATAAACAGGACTACCGTGGTCTACAAATAGGTACGTTTATTGCCAAGAAAAACTATTTATCGTGTGTTTATTAACTATATGCCAAGAACTACTGGGTAAATCTATATGCCACGGTTATCCAGTACACTTAACTGGCTTCATCGGTGCTGAGTATATATCGGGCGGTATGTATAAATAAACCCACGTACTCCGTGTGAAACTGCACGTACACCATTGTTCGGTTCTCCCCATTTGTATCTCGTTTCATTAACCTGTCAACCTGAATGCAGTGTGGAAAGTATGCTACAAAGTCTCCCCCCCCCCCTGCTGTGCTGGCCCTGGGACCCGTGAATTGCCCCTCTTTTTTCAGTCCTACGGAATGATCGGTGTGGGAAAATAATATACAAAAACTCCACCACGTCACCAGAGTCCCCCCCGCTCCCCCTCCCTGTGCTCCCCCCCTTACCTACTCCCCGCTCCCCCACACCTTAGTCTATTCCCCCCTGCTGCTGCATACGTCATATTACCAATGAAAGAGATTGTATTCACCTTCAAAATGATATTGACAATCTATTGTTCTGGAGTCGTATTTGGGATATGAAAATTAAGACGGAGAAATGCAAGCTCCTGCGAGTGACGAGGAAGCGTAAGGTAACTCAATTTACTTATTTTATGGACGATACTGAAATTGAAACTGTTCAGTCAATGAATGATATGGAGGTTATTGTCAGCTCCAATCTCGCCAGGTCACAACATACAAACGTTACTGTTTCCAAGCCAAATCGCATGCTCGGCCTTGTAAAGAGAACTTGTGGGTCCGTAACTTCTGTCAAGACCAAACGTTTGTTATATATATCTATTGTACGTAGCATTTTAGAATATTCGACTGTATCATGGAGTGTGCCAAACAAAAACTTACTCATGCAATTAGAAGGAGTTCAGAGACGCGCCACCAAATACATCCTGGGTTATAAAGAGAGTCGTGATATATCCTACAAAGAACGCTTGGAGAGCCTACATCTGCTCCCCTTATCATATAGAAGGGAAATAAACGATATTGTATTCTTGGCAAAATGTATGACAGGCACAGTCGAAGTCGATTTTAACAAGTACATTTCATTTAATCCTCAATACAATCTTAAGATCAGAATGCCACCTTTTAAAAATGAACATTTTAGACATTCTTTTTTTAATAGGATTTACTACACATGGAATTGTATTCCCATGGCAATTTTATCACGATTCGCAAACAAAAAATTTAAAACTGTTATTACTCAATATTATTCTAGTATTTTAGACTCCAAAATCGCAGACAACTCGTGCTCATGCATGGGTATCGCACTGCCATTGTGCAAGATGCCGTTTAATCTGATTAATGCATGCATGTTTTTTAAATGTATTACAATATATATAATTCTTATTTTATTTTTAAATTATTATTATTATAATTTTTTTGTTTATTTTTTTATTCATTTATTTGCTTTTTATTTTTATATTTTTTCACTTTTTTTTATTTATGTACTTTTTTATTTATTTTTTTACTTTTTTTTAACTCTACTTTCTCGTCGTTATATTATACTGATGTAAATATTTATATTGGCGATTTTATGTAAATATTATATATAGTTATCGGGGGCCACACTTATAGGTGCTAGTCACCTGTGTGGCCTTCCTGACAAATGTCAAAGAAGAATAAATAAATAAATAAACTCTGTTCCCGTTATCTGCTCTCCGTGACACCCCCTGCCACCCCACACACATAGCCTTGCCAATCAATTCAAGGGGACAGATACACGTACATCGTTATAGTTTCCTATACACCAGAATACAAATCACTCATACTAGATATATGCTATGTGCCATAACGAACAAGAATACTCAGAAATTAAGTTTCTGATTCACGTGGTTCGGCCGCATTCTTGAATTTTGTGAAAAACTCAACAAATATTCAAACGAATATAAACGTGCGACCGTGAGAGGTACGGAGTTCTAATTTATTGTGTTGTATTTCCAAGAAGCATTTCTTAAAGGAATAATTTTCTTCCACTCCCAGATACAAATACACCGATAGAGCCGTTTTTGCTTCATAAATCACTACTATTATTGTTTCTAACAACTTGTTCGGACAGAAAACCATACTGTAAGAGCGCCATCTCCGGGTGACCAATTGTCAACATAAACTTTCTCAATTAAAACGTTCGTCTGGACTCCAGTGACGGATTTGTACATCTATTTCAAGGTACTAACATTTTCGGTCCGACGAAGAAACCATCAAGGGGAAAAAAAGGAGTGAAGAAACGAGTGATCCATGTGCCGCTAGTCGATAAAAAACTATATTTGAGAAAGAAAATCCTATTCTGATTTTTATAAATTTAGCTGAAAATCGAGCAAATATGCATTGGCTTGTCAGGCGGCTACTATCTATTTGTCCCCCCCCCCCCGCCCCACCCCTTCCCTGCCTTATGTAACTCCCCAACACATACCCAAACCCACTCACATACACTACACGAAAATCTTGATTTGATATTATTTGATATTACCACTAAATATAAGGTGAATGTAACTGTTATATTTGCAAAAGCTTAAACGGACCTGTAAATATTAGCATGTGTGGATATAATTTGCATGCTTTTAACATACACATCAGCGACATGGTGTACGTATGGTGTTTCAATGGAAAGACAAATATAGACAAATGTATTTAAACGACAGGTCAACACAGAACATATATGGTATGATATTGTATAACCTACTGTAGTAAATAAATAACGTGGCTTCATTATTTGTCAGCCTTTGTGAATGTGCATCATTTGCCATATATTTCACTTGTATGCGCCATACAGTTGCTATTATATTTACCGTTTGTGGACATTAGATATTGCAGCTTGGACAGGCCCTTATGACACAGCATAACGCACACAGCACAAAGATATGCAAATAATTATATTCTATTCAATTATATATGCCACGCTGGGACATCAGGTGCAAATTAAACCGATTAATTTGCAGACTTTTGATATACGACAGGTGAGTTTATAAATATTTCGGTTATATTTCACACTGTGAGATATATACTTCGCAGGAAATTAAATGTAACAACAAGACCGCTTTCGTAGAGTTTGATTCAGTTAGATCTGTCAGAAAGTCGTTATCTGACAAGGGTTGTTAAATATTTAGCTTGCTGGATTCAAAGATCATAAATGATTATTCAGCCATTGGTGTCTAATCGGGTTGTCACACTGGCATATTGTTAGCCTGTCTGTAGGCTAAACTTGAGCAAACAAATGTATGAGGCTTAATATATTATGTAACTTCTTATCGGATACCTTCTCTACTCAACATACAATCGTGGCTGATGGAACCAAACTGTATTTCGTCACTGAACTTGTAGTGATTAGTGGTGAAATGACTGGTCTGGGGTTCTGTTTTCGTCAACTTTTTGTAACAACGGAACATAGTTACACAACAGAAACACAGCATTCTGAGTAGGACTCGCACTGAGATTATTGTACTGCTTGTATAGTGGCAGGCAAGATTACCAAGTAATACGATCATATTGTTCCGGTAACGGCAGTTATTCGGTTGATAAATTGCATGAATATGTTCATTCTTGCTCATTGTGGTATACATAACATAGTCCTTTTATACGCACACGCGATATGTCACGACCACTGTATGTCCGTTCGAAATGATAATTTGACCTAAAGCGAGACAAGATAAACAGTGAGAAACAGGTTCAGTAAACACCTTCAGAAAAAATAAATTGACAAATTCATTGTATATGCAGACTTAGAATTTTCCTACTGTTTTTCCTCTCATTCGTTTTAATATCACCATTTCAGATAATTGTGAAACCTCGCCGACCCTGCATACCAGCAAAGAGTGAATTCACTTAAATAAAACAACATTGAATGTTTGTTCCTTCCATTCGATATACCTGTATAGCAGCGCGGTACTGCAATACTCATCATCCCGAATCATTGTTCGTCTGACAAAGCCGAACCATGACAGAGAACGAATTCAATAATAATTACGTGCCCTGTGGTGACGTTCACTATCTGTTTTCCACGTAACTCTTTATGGAATATTATAAAGGGAAGCAGGTCTTCCTCTTTCATTAATTTGTTATAATTTTAATCGTCATCAATTATCTATTTCCATCAATACAAACATTCAAATTCAAGCTACCGTGGGACGAAGACCATAATAGGCTGTTCGAACAGCTTCGTGACCTCATCATCGTTCCGAATATGCCCATACTTGGGCGAATCAAACGTCGGCCAATGTGTTGTATATTTCGCCTCCTTTGTTTGAAGTTACGTGTTCGTCTCCGTATATTTGTTTTGACTTTGGAGACCCCCGATGTAGTATACTCTCGGAACTTCGAAGGGTTTGTCTTCCATCCTTTTCTCTGCATAAACTAAGCCTTCGTCAAAATATACTGAGATACCACGAAGATGGCGTATCACACACAACGTCGTCCGTTCAGTGGCTCTCTTTTTAAACGGACGGTTCGAGTAATAGCTGTACTGCTCACATCTATATGCGGGGCTGGCAATCTTAAAGGAGAAGAAAACATATGACTAATCTATATACTGAACGAAAGATCTATCGCCCCCGTATCTAAAAATGTAAGCAAATATTTTTGGCGATTTTTTACCGCCGATCTGTTCATATCGAAACATCAAAACTGGACAGATTCATAAGTGCCGCCATTACAAGGGCTTGCGTCTATTTTAACCAATCAGAAATGCCGAAAACATATTGTGCGCATCGCTTCGTGACGTCAGCCGGGCTCCATTCTCCCAAAGTCAGAGTTTGTAACCTCCAAACCGTCGGTAAACAAGACTCTGACTTCACCACTATAGAAATGCCTGGCGCGCAGCCGCATTGTGTCTTTTCCGCTGAGCCAGTGAGAGAGCGCGTTATATTTTCCGGCTGACTACGTCATCACAGCTGATCACCGCGTGCAGACGGGCGGTCATATTGTAAACAACATTGGATAGGCGAGCATTCCGATTCATGCTGAGAGCTATTCATTAATTGATAATGACCCTGGAAAATGAATCAAGCATGTGGTTGATGTGACCAGACAATCAACAAGCGTGAGTCTTTCAGAAAATTATATTATGGCCATGTGTATCGAATGATATCTGTGTTTTATGTCGCCGATCTTGAACTCAGTGAGGAAGGATAATACAACACAAATCAAAGTCAACACAAACAATAATAGTGAAAAAAATACTCAGCCAAAATTACTCATCTGAACCTCAGCGAGGTATATATTATTATGTATTTATGTGCAACAAGTAAGTAATAAAAACAATCAGTAGAGGAGGTAGTAGTGTATAAAACACGGCACAGCGCGCATCTTGACGAGTGCGCAGGTGTTTCTGCGCAGATTTGTGGCGGAAGTGTGGAGGGTCGGGGGATTCCCCAGTGGGGGTTTCCCAATGACGATCACGTGATCAAGGCATGTCTAGACTTGTTCTGGGTTGTACAGTTCTGCCATACGGAGGATGGGTACTAGTATTTCGCTGACGTCCTAGTAATAAACATAATCTATAGGTGTTGTGGCGGCTGTGGTGGGTGGTGGGATGGTGTGGTTTTAAGATGGCGGCTGGGGGGGTGGTGGGTGGTGGTGGGTTTAAGATGGCGGCTGTGGTGGGTGGTGGGTGGTGGTGGGTTTAAGATGGCGGCTGTGGTGGGTGATGGTGGGTTTAAGATGGCGGCTGTGGTGGGTGGTGGTGGGTTTAAGATGGCGGCTGTGGTGGGTGGTGGTGGGTGGTGGTGGGTTTAAGATGGCGGCTGTGGTGGGTGGTGGTGGGTGGTGGTGAGTTTAAGATGGCGGCTGTGGTGGGTGGTGGTGGGTGGTGGGTTTAAGATGGCGGATTGTAGAAAAACGTATAAAAGCAGGCGATTTTTAGGGGTGGGGTGTATTCATTGCACTACCCTGCGGAGCACTCTGACTGACCTGACCTGACCAGCCTGCCTGCCTGCCTGCCTGCCTGCCTGCCTCACCTCTAGCCAGCCTGCTTGCCTGCTTGTATGAGCTGTGGAGAACCTTTTACTTTTTTCATTTTACCAGTGCAAATTCACCAGCCAGCCACCAGCCTATTACACCGTTTTTCACCAGCCTGAGCCCACAGTCATCCCAGGAAGTGAAGCTTCAAAAGTACCGTGTTCGCCTCATTGATGAGATGCAGCTGACCAGTATCACTCAGTAACACCAATCAACACCGTACACGTATGTAATATAACTTATTTTTTAATAATATCTATGCTAGGAAATTACCTCCCCCTCCCCCCTTCTCGAAATTTTTCAGCTTAGGTCTTCAGGAGAACAGTGAAAAAAGACATCACAGTTATTTCCCTATATTATGGAAACTTGTAGCGGCCAAGTTTAGTATCTATAGGTAGGCATTTATATATTGGCAGAATTTTCTCGTGTAACTGAACCATCCTTCACATGAATCAGCTGTTTTTATGTCAACAAAACAGCTCTATTTTTAGTTTCATTCGCGCGATTGCATGGACGTCCACTGTCGGTTTTGGACCATTTATCAATGCAAATTTCACGTATTTTTCTCAAACAGCTCATGACATATAAAGCTCCAATAATTCTCCACATATGCAGTCAGTCCTCCAGGATATTTTTCCAGCAACTTGACAAGGAGCACGGAATGGGACACCGTACATTTGTTCTACGTTACACATTCCCGCTACATCATGAAATATCCGTACACCATCACTATATATGCCTACGATCTTACTATTTATAGAGTTTGTCGCTCAAAATCACTCATTGACTTTAACAACAAGAATTACACCATGCCTCGCGCATGGCTCAGCTGAGATTACAGCGTAGTACTACCAGCACCAACAACGAACTGGCAGA
>JAVTVY010038861.1:0-15548 GCA_036873755.1 Hanleya hanleyi
AGAAACATACCTTCCTTATTTGATCAGTCATTGTCACATTTGGAAAAAATGTAGAATGAAATTATTAAGATATCATTCAAACATTGTTTCATTATGAACGGAAATCGAAGCGTGCTGTTTTTTTCTGACATTTCCTGTATTCCTTCAGGATATCAGCTTCAACGCCTCTCGGTCGATTACAAGTACCATTTTTTATTCGTGACTGTGCATTGCCACATATCCTAGAAGTTTAGTCCTGGTGGATAGGAGATTCTCCATGAGTGATACACATGTTTGATAGCAATATTAGTCAATGCCTCTACAGGAGGGCAGCACCAGTCCTGTAGGTTCACACAGTTAGAGTGACAGACGATGTAGTTTTTCATTTGCGAGAATCTAGCTAGTGTATAATTCACATTCGAACATACCTCAGTAGTATATAAAACTGAAATTCCCCCTCTTTTATGCAAATGAGATGACGTCATCGATGACGTCACAGAGCTCTCGTCCAATCAGAAGCGAGTATTTTTTTCAAATCCGTCACAGAGCTCTCGTCCAATCAGAAGCCGTCAAAGGTCATTTCCGGGTCAAAGGTCAAAAATAGTTCTTTGACCTTTGTATTCCTCCGCGGTGATGCGGTCTGGTGGTGATGCGGTCTGCCTCCGCGGAGAAAAAGTAGTCCCAAATTCTCCGGCATTCTCCGGCAATCTTCAGGGGCGAGAGGGGTCCTTAGTGGACCGATTGGGTCGTATGAGGTAACAAAGTGAAGCATTCGTGAAGGGGCATCAGATGGGCTGTGTGTGGGGTTAAAATATCGGCATTCTGCGCATGCACGGTGGCCAAAGTGTATGAAAATAGACGTTTTGGAGCTAGGGGAGCCCCTAATGGTCCAATGGGGTCGAGTGAGGTATCAAAGTGAAGCCTGTGTGATGGGGCATCTGATGGGCTGGGTGTGGGGTTGAAATATCGTCATTCTGCGAATGCGCGGTGGCCAAAGGGTATGAAAATAGACGTTTTGGAGCTAGGGGAGCCCCTAATGGGCCGATGGAGTTGTATGAGGTATCAAAGTGAAGTATATTTCAAGCATGGGTGGGTGCATGTAAAATTTTTCCTGAAAAAATACGGAACACGGACTTTATCCTAAATTACGGGAAAATGCATATATGGGGTTTGGGGGTATAGGACCATCCTGGGAAACCTACTTCTCGACATTTGCGGTATAGGTTGTGGGGTCGCGTTTTCTTAGTCTCGTCAATCGGTGAAATTTTTGAAAAAGTACCATACAGCCCATTCGCCTCTTTCACATGTGTCGATCACATGACCTGCTGGGTGAGTTCCGGTCGTTTGGCGTCGTAAGATTTGCTTGGAGCACGCTAGGTTTTCGTTGACAACGTCTGTTGCATATGAGTGAAAATTATAGAAGTTGTCTTGTTTGAAAGCTAATGCACTTCTGAAATATTATCTACCAGAATTAAACTGTAAAACTTCGTTTAAAAAAAAATCCCATTGACTTCAATGTTATTTTCGCGACCGTCAAATCTCCCGCAGGTTACGTCCCATATGCCGTTGGCCGGAACTCACCCAAAATGTACCACGTGACTGCACTTGTGCATCTCCCGAATATAGACCCATATAGTCTCATACTAGGGGTATAGGACCAATGTTTGTCCCACTGGGAAACCTACTTCTATACATTTGCGGTATGGTTGTTTGGATTTGTTTTCTTAGTCTCGTCAAGACAAACATGATAGGAAGTGTCGCGGAGCGAATCGGGGAAATTTTTGAAAAAGTACCTACAGCCCATATAGACCATATAGTCCCATACTAGGGGTATAGGACCAATATGTTTGTCCCACTGGGAAACCTACTTCTAGACATTTGCGGTATGGTTGTTTGGATTTGTTTTCTTAGTCTCGTCAAGACAAACATGATATAGGAAGTGTCGCGGAGCGAATCGGTGAAATTTTTGAAAAAGTACCATACAGCCCATATAGACCCATACTAGGGGTATAGGACCAATGTTTGTCCCACTGGGAAACCTACTTCTAGACATTTGCGGTATGGTTGTTTGGATTTGTTTTCTTAGTCTCGTCAAGACAAACATGATAGGAAGTGTCGCGGAGCGAATCGGTGAAATTTTTGAAAAAGTACCATACAGCCCATATAGACCCATATAGTCCCATACTAGGGGTATAGGACAAATGTTTGTCCCACTGGGAAACCTACTTCTAGACATTTGCGGTATGGTTGTTTGGATTTGTTTTCTTAGTCTCGTCAAGACAAACATGATAGGAAGTGTCCCGGAGCGAAACGGTGCAATTTTTGAAAAAAGTCACCGAGGCCTGGGTAGGCCCATAGGCCTATACTGCATGGCTATGGGTGTATAGGTCCATACGGGGTGGACGTTTTGGGGTCTAGGTGAGTCCCTAATGATCCGATGGGGTCGTATGAGGTCTTATTTTAAAGCTGTCGTGGAGGAGCATCCGACTGGACTAATAGTTCGTCCGTGTTCAATAGTCTGCGCATGCGCCGTCTGGTCCGTAGTATAGAAAGCAGACATTTTTGGGGGTATGTGTGTGTGTGTTTGGGGTAGAGATGCACCGCTATGGGTCCGAATGGGTCGTGGAAGGTGTCAAAGTGAAGCTTGTGTGGGGTAGAGTCAGAATGACGTGGTTTTAAATGCAAGTCGCGTCAATCTACGCATGCGCAGTTGGTTGTAGTAAGTAATGTGGACATTTTGGGGCAGTGAAGGAAGGTATTTGGTGTAGAGAGGGACCATCCTTGGTCCGAATGCGTCGTGTGAAGTGTCATTTTGTAGCTCTTGGTGTGTAGATCTCGATTTGAGGGACGTTCACGTCATCTGTGACGTCATTGGTGACGTCATCAATACGAGTAGTAGCCAAAGTGGACATTTTGGGGCAGTGAAAGGAAGGTATTTGGTGTAGAGAGGGACCATCCTTGGTCCGAATGCGTCGTATGAGGTGTATTGTAGCAACGCCCGCCAACGCCAAGCTTAACGCTTCAACGCCCTGGTGAAATAGCTCAGAAGTTCTGATTTTCTAGATATTCCATGGAATTGACACCAATTCATCGAAATGCAGTGACGCCCGTCAACGCCCGTCGTTACGCCTTAACGCTCTTACATAACGCCTTGACGCCATGATATAGACCGGAGAGAGAACAACAACAACAACAAGGATGACACATGAGGGAACAACAACAACGAGAAGTTTTTTCATATAGTTTATTTTCCCCAATGTTACATCATACCCACGCTGGGGGAGCCGCGTTGGGTATGTTTACAACTCAAAAAGACTCTTGCCCAATCATAGGCCACCATTTACATGTTTCATATTCGTTCCTGTCCGTTAGATGTATTCTTGTCCAATCAGAAGTCGCCATTTCAGCAAGTTCCATCTTCGGCCATGTTCGCTCTGAACCGTTTATTCTAATCATCGTCGGACAGGCCTGGATATTCTTCGGGCAGCATGTCCTGAAACAGTTGTTTGCGCATTCTGATCGCATTTTCCAGGGCCTCGGTGGGTGGGAGCCCCATAGCCACTTCCAAGTGACGCTTGGTCTTCATGATGAACCTGTAGGTGGGGTCGCCTTTCATTTCAAGCGGTAGTAAGGTATACTGTTCATAGATCGCCATGGCTGTTTTCCTGATGCGGGGGCGCATTTGGGTGTACGTCTGTTGTAAATTATCCTCTCCGGCGTCCTCTATCGCTGCAGCGTAAATATTGATAGCTGCTGTCACAATACGATCCCAGAAGGTAGGTTCTGCCTCACTTTCCACGGACGTATGCTGACTATCTGAGGTCAAGCTCTCCGTATCACTAGATAGACTCTCAGCAATCTCTGTTTCGGTATCAGTCGATACACTCTCAGCAGTCTCTGTATCAGCATCCCCCTCAACGGACTCCTCGGAGTCTTCAATCCCATGTATAATTTTCTGGTGTCGCATCATATCGTAACGTCTGGTGAACGTGCGTTCGCACTCAGAGCAAGTATAAGTCATGTTGACGGTTGAACGTCGACTGTGCGTGTTTTTGGAAATACGCTCGCTTTTATAGACAGTAACGCCCGTCAACGCTTAGCTTAACGCTTCAACGCCCTGGTGAATTAGCTCAGACGCTCTGATTTCCATGGAATTGACACCAATTCATCGAAATGCAGCGACGCCCGTCAACGCCCGTCGTTACGCCTTAGCGCCCGTCTCAACGCTTTAACACACTTTCTTAACGCTTTAACGTCGTTTAATCATGCGTTCAAACAAATGTTGCTTTTGTGCTATTGCTCTGACATACGCCGCTTTCCAGTTCATGCCCGAGGTTTTCAACATCGACGCTGTTCTTTCGATTTCCATATGGACTGGGTCCTTGTCCAACAATTTCATATGGGTCACGAGGTCGACATACTGCTGACGTAAAACCCGTCGTAGTCTGGGTGCCAATCTGTTATGGGCTAAAATTGCGGCTTCTTTTTTCGAATATCCTTTGTGTTGAAACTTGTTTCATATGGACTGATGATGGACACATGTTCATTCCTATATTTAAAGACTCTACCACCACCACACACACACACCACCACCAACTCCACCAACACCACCGCCACACACCACCAACACCACCGCCAACGCCACCAACGCCACCACCAACGCCACCACCGGGCGTTGACGGGCGCCAACGCCCGGTGGTGGTGGTGGTGGTAGCCCCCGTGTGGCAGAGAGCTCTTGGTCTGGTTCACGTGACCGGAACTGACCTTTGAGCCCGGCGCGCGCGGTGTAAAGGTTCCCACCGCGGTGGAAAACTTTGCGCGCCGGGGTCAAAGGTCAGTTCCGGTCACGTGAACCAGACCAAGAGCTCTGCCACACGGGGGCTACCACCACCACCACCACCGGGCATTGACGGCCGTCAACGCCCGGTGGTGGCGTTGGTGGCGTTTGTGGTGGCGTTGGTGGTGGTGTTGGTGGTGTGTGGCGGTGGTGTTGGTGGAGTTGGTGGTGGTGTGTGTGTGTGGTGGTGGTAGAGTCTTTAAATATAGGAATGAACATGTGTCCATCATCAGTCCATATGAAACAAGTTTCAACACAAAGGATATTCGATATTCGAGCCGCAATTTTAGCCCATAACAGATTGGCACCCAGACTACGACGGGTTTTACGTCAGCAGTATGTCGACCTCGTGACCCATATGAAATTGTTGGACAAGGACCCAGTCCATATGGAAATCGAAAGAACAGCGTCGATGTTGAAAACCTCGGGCATTAACTGGAAAGCGGCGTATGTCAGAGCAATAGCACAAAAGCAACATTTGTTTGAACGCATGATTAAACGACGTTAAAGCGTTAAGAAAGTGTGTTAAGGCGTTGAGACGGGCGTTAAGGCGTAACGACGGGCGTTGACGGGCGTCGCTGCATTTCGATGAATTGGTGTCAATTCCATGGAAATCAGAGCGTCTGAGCTAATTCACCAGGGCGTTGAAGCGTTAAGCTAAGCGTTGACGGGCGTTACTGTCTATAAAAGCGAGCGTATTTCCCAAAACACGCACAGTCGACGTTCAACCGTCAACATGACTTATACTTGCTCTGAGTGCCAACGCACGTTCACCAGACGTTACGATATGATGCGACACCAGAAAAATATACATGGGATTGAAGACTCCGAGGAGTCCGTTGAGGGGGATGCTGATACAGAGACTGCTGAGAGTGTATCGACTGATACCGAAACAGAGATTGCTGAGAGTCTATCCAGTGATACGGAGAGCTTGACCTCAGATAGTCAGCATACGTCCGTGGAAAGTGAGGCAGAACCTACCTTCTGGGATCGTATTGTGACAGCAGCTATCAATACTTACGCTGCAGCGATAGAGGCCGCCATGGCGATCTATGAACAGTATACCTTACTACCGCTTGAAATGAAAGGCGACCCCACGCACAGGTCCATCATGAAGACCAAGCGTCACTTGGAAGTGGCTATGGGGCTACCACCCACCGAGGCCCTGGAAAATGCGATCAGAATGCGCAAACAACTGTTTCAGGACATGCTGCCCGAAGAATATCCAGGCCTGCCCGACGATGATTAGAATAAACGGTTCAGAGCGAACATGGCCGAAGATGGAACTTGCTGAAATGGCGACTTCTGATTGGACAAGAATACATCTAACGGACAGGAACGAATATGAAACATGCAAATGGTGGCCTCTGATCGGGCAAGAGTCTTTTTGAGTTGTAAACATACCCAACGCGGCTCCCCCAGCGTGGGTATGATGTAACATTGGGGAAAATAAACTATATGAAAAAACTTCTTGTTGTTGTTGTTCTCTCATGTGTCATCGTTGTTGTTGTTGTTGTTCTCTCTCCGGTCTATATCATGGCGTCAAGGCGTTATGTAAGAGCGTTAAGGCGTAACGACGGGCGTTGACGGGCGTCACTGCATTTCGATGAATTGGTGTCAATTCCATGGAATATCTAGAAAACCAGAACTTGTGAGCTATTTCACCAGGGCGTTGAAGCGTTAAGCTTGGCGTTGGCGGGCGTTGCTACAATATGACACCTCATACGACGCATTCGGACCAAGGATTGTCCCTCTCTACACCAAATACCTTCCTTCACTGCCCCAAAATGTCCACTTTATTTAATACAACCAACTGCGCATGCGCAGATTGACGCGACTTGCATTTAAAACCACGCCATTCTGACTCTACCCCACACAAGCTTCACTTTGACACCTTCCACGACCCATTCGGACCCATAACGGTGCATCTCTACCCCAAACACACACCCACATACCCCCAAAAATGTCTGCTTTCTATACTACGGACCAGACGGCGCATGCGCAGAGTATTGAACACTGACGAACTATTAGTCCAGTCGGATGCTCCTCCACGACAGCTTTAACATAAGACCTCATACGACCCCATCGGATCATTAGGGACTCACCTAGACCCCAAAACGTCCACCCCGTATGGACCTATACACCCATAGCCATGCAGTATAGGCCTATGGGCCTACCCAGACCTCGGTGACTTTTTTCAAAAATTGCACCGTTTCGCTCCGGGACACTTCCTATCATGTTTGTCTTGACGAAACTAAGAAAACAAATCCAAACAACCATACCGCAAATGTATAGAAGTAGGTTTCGCAGTGGGACAAACATTGGTCCTATACCCCTAGTATGGGACTATATGGGTCTATATGGGCTGTATGGTACTTTTTAAAAAAATTCACCGATTCGCTCCGCGACACTTCATATCATGTTTGTCTTGACGAGACTAAGAAAACAAATCCAAACAACCATACCGCAAATGTCGAGAAGTAGGTTTCCCAGTGGGACAAACATTGGTCCTATATCCCTAGTATGGGTCTATATGGGCTGTATGGTACTTTTTCAAAAATTTCACCGATTCGCTCCGCGACACTTCCTATCATGTTTGTCTTGACGAGACTAAGAAAACGCGACCCTACAACCTATACCGGAAATGTCGAGAAGTAGGTTTCCCAGGATGGTCCAAAACCCCCCATACCCCATATAGGCATTTTCCCGTAATTTAGGATAAAGTCCGTGTAACCGTATTTTTTCAGGAAAAATTTTACATGCACCCACCCATGCTTGAAATATACTTCACTTTGATACCTCATACAACTCCATCGACCCATTAGGGGCTCCCCTAGCTCCAAAACGTCTATTTTCATACTCTTTGGCCACCGCGCATGCGCAGAATGCCGATATTTCAACCCCACACCCAGCCCATCAGATGCTCCCTCACATAGGCTTCACTTTGATACCTCACTCGACCCCATTGGACCATTAGGGGCTCCCCTAGCTCCAAAACGTCTATTTTCATACACTTTGGCCACCGCGCATGCGCAGAATGCCGATATTTCAACCCCACACCCAGCCCATCAGATGCCCCTTCACGAATGCTTCACTTTGATACCTCATACGACCTAATCGGTCCACTAAGGACCCCTCTCGCCCCTGAAGATTGCCGGAGAATGCCGGAGAATTTGGGACTACTTTTTCTCCGCGGAGGCAGACCGCATCACCACCAGACCGCATCACCGCGGAGGAATACAAAGGTCAAATAACTATTTTTGACCTTTGACCCGGAAATGACCTTTGACCTGGAAATGACCTTTGACGGCTTCTGATTGGACGAGAGCTCTGTGACGGATTTGAAAAAAAATACTCGCTTCTGATTGGACGAGAGCTCTGTGACGTCAAAGATGACGTCATCTCATTTGCATAAAAGAGGGGGAATTTCAGTTTTATATACTACTTACATCCAGTCCGTCTCAGTGTTATAGCATTGTACCGAAACTGGTGTTGAATTCCCGATAAACACCGGCGAGCACCTGCAGTGCTGTGACGTTTGTCGGCTGGCGGGGATAACTATAGTGAGCGCGCGCGAAATGTATACTTTCCCGCAGTTTGCAACAATGTTCGCATTGACCAGCTGGGATGTGACGCCCCATTCTAACCTTCTGTGTTGTGTGTGTCGTGTGCAAATACATGTTGTAAATAGGGTAAACTTTCACGTAGCAACAGGTTTTGCAAGAATACAAAATACTGCCTCGTGAAACAGCTCATCACGGTTGAGGGAGAGTGCGTTTACCTCCCCCCGCAATAACACAGTAACATTCTTTCCGTGATACACTGAATGAGCGCAAAGGCACTCGATATCTGAACCATTCCATTTCCAGCCCTAAACTGCCCGCTTGTCTGTATGAGAAAAGATATATAATATAACTTCGCTCTTCTTAGCCCTTCGCCCACAAATGCAGACAAACGCGAGCCTGCTCGTGTTGGAAATGTCACTGTCCCGGTGCTGTATCCATGGCAAGCACGTGACATGTAGGTCAACTTCTATACACGCTGGGGAATACCACCTCCAGCTCATTAGTTCTCATATTTCTGTGGTTAATCTTGGGCAAGAAATATGTATAAAAAAAACAATAAAAAATCAATAAAATATTTTATTTCTCTGCACTGAAAGAATCACTGAGTTTTATATATATTTTTTGTGGCAAGCCAGGCAACACTGCTTGTATTTGCGGCGGGGGTAAAATGTACCAGCCGCGCTCAGAGAGACTCAGTTTTGCGCATTTGTTGATTATTTCTACATTCAAATATATCTCCTGGTTAGAATTGGATTCAAAACCTTCGTATCGGCATTTGTTGTGTAATAATTTACCGCTGGGACATCTTTCATCCCTCGTCAAAACCCCTCGATTGCTGCGCAATCTCGGGGTTTTGACTCGGGATGAAAGACGTCCCAGCGGTAAATTATTACACAACAAATACCTCTATGTCGGTTGTGAACCCTTAATTCAAATATTGTTTTGATCAATGTGGAAGGCATACACTAACATCTATTTTAGCTAATTTAATAGAATTTCGTAATAAATATTCGATTGTGCATGTCCGAATCGAAATAAAGACCTCGGAAATCGGGTTCAAATTTCCGAGATAAACACCAGTTGGCACTCATCCAGCAGTTTAGGCCCTCGGCCTGCGGCCTCGGGTCTGAACTGCTGGACTCGTGCCAACTGGTGTTTATCTGGAAAATTTGAAACCTCTTCCTCGATCTTTATTTCTTAATCATATCTATACCTGCATGGATTTAGGCCAAACAGTCTTTTGTTTCTGGTCAGCAACAAGACTTTTTCGCAAACTTAGTTAATTAAAGTTACCTCCCTTAGAGGCATCAGACCTGTGAGGCACCACACTGGAATTTGCCTGTTATACCATGTTAGCTATTGTAGAAGGCTGTCCACTATTTGAAAATCAGGTGACAAAGTTAGAAAATGAATGTTTCGGGTTTGGAGGATGACATATGGTTCAATTTATTCGATCGTGCTAAATCGTGGTTAAAAACACACGCAAAATAAAACAAGAATACGCGTCACCGTATCAATTTCTTCGGGGATCTTTGACGATACAGTTCTTGTTTGACTATACTATTTTAGAACTAATTATTAATCTGAAAGTTCAGCTTTTAGCTTCGATAAAATCGTCTTTGATTATTAGCGAGAAAATATGAAGACGTTTACACAAATAAACTATTTGTAGTAACCAGAAGACCAAAATAATCACAACATTATAATGTCCCGAATTAACAGGTTTTAGAAAAAGAATTTAAATTGTTTGGATGATTTTATATATGGCAATGTAATCGAGTAAATACGTATAAAGTATCTAAAATCTCTGAACATAAATTGTCACTCACATATGCTCTGATTTGTATCATTTCAGATTGAAATGTCCGATGTAAAGCATTATTGAGAGGATTTCACGAAGCATGAAGAATGGGCAATTCACAATTCAAATACCATTTTGCTGTATAAATGAATGTAAAATATTTATTGTAAATTATGAATGTATTGTAAATTATTGTAAATTATGAATGTAAATGGAGATGTTATTATACGTTAAATTCTATTCACTCACTCATATATAGGCATATATCAAGCGTGTCAAATATATTTATATGCATATACCAGTTGACATATTTGATACGTACTCACATGCATATATAGTTTCCAGCACAACAAAAACCCAGTAAGCCTCTCGCCACGCGGGCGTTGTATGGGTATTATGTACAGTCGTGGCGAATAGCTGAATAAACGCCCAGTGGTTTGTTCCAGGGCTTACACAAAAAAAAAAAAAAAAAATGGGCGAATTAAGTTGCACACAGTCAAGCTGGTGTTAACGACCGATATAGGCAATTCCAATGAATGGAGGAATGCAATAAAGACTAGAACTCGTGGACTTCGAAAGACTGCCGTTATCTGTGTGATTTTATGGTTTTGATGTTTGACTGTGATCTTTAGAAATACATAGTTTTTCCTATTTCCCAAAATTTGATCATGTGTATAGGTTGTGTTATGTTTAATGCTTTAGTTACCTTTGACAGTCATAACAGGATGAAAGGTACGAAGCACAATAATTTTATAATTTATCCCATTAATTAATTTGATGCTTCAGAGTAAATTTTAATGAAAATCAGAGCGTCTGAAGTCCACCGACATTGAAACTACTGATTTGGCTTGGAACCTCAGTACCCAGCATGGAAAGCAATCTCGAGTGATATCCTCGTTATCCACATACCAAATCTGCGTTCAGGTTTTTGAAAGTTACCGTCCAGAAGTAACTATTTTTTTACTTGTCTTCCTGGTACTTCAGCTTGTCACCCCTTCTGAATTTTTTTTTTATCACCATACTGTCATGTATTCCAACTAGTTTCTCCATTTTTTTCATGCATTGTAGAATTTGAACACACGTTTTTCTTCCCTCGATCGGGAGACGTTGACGACACGGACAAATTTATCTCCTTCCTCTAGCTCTGCATTGCCAAGATCAATGTCCTCACTTCATGATCTTGATCATCATCCTAACGCATGGCACGATCATACGTAGAAACTTCTGCTCATAGCCATGCAGTAATGGGTGATATCCGAGTATATTAGGGCATTTCCCAATTGGTCACATCCGATTGGTCCCGTGAGATCCGACAACAGCGCAATCACATTCATAAAACGAAGACACACCTCCAGAAAGCCATCCACTGAAATGATCTCTTGGTGGGCCTCGAAATGCCCCTATCACAAAATAAAAAGCATATCATTTTCCTGTGAACTGTCGCCGATTTTATTTTTTTGAAATAGGTAAGGTCGTTTGTAATATGATTTTTCTTAAGAAAAACAAATAAGCATGCTCCATTAGAGTGAGAACTAAAGTAGCTGATTCGCACAACTTCGTTTTTGTCTCGCATAGAATCCCCTAGTCTTGCGCCTCTGCACTCAAGTGAGACTGACATGTCTGAAATGCCCAGGTCAAAATATTTAAATACAGATAATTTCATTGGCTCGTTTAAATGCGGCGGGCATGTGACTTGATGCTTCAGGAACAACTTTCGAACAGGATTATGTCCCTCCAGAAATATATCCTTTGCAGCCGAGAGGTGGCATCATGTGGAATACATGCCGAATCATAGCGTTGAGCTAAGGACGGTCTTAAGCGAAACGTGAAATCCCCTCAGCATGCTAAGATGGATGTTGACTCGGTGGGCCCATTTCTCTCACCAGGGAGTTCAGTGAAACATGTCAACAAAAGATTCAATTATGAGATTAAATTTGTTGGAACGATATTTTCTTAAATATCATAACAGCAGGTTGGGGGGGGGGGGGGGTTAGCCACTTTTTCATCTATGTTAGTATTAAACCCAGAATAAAAACTTGAATTTGAAAAATAGAATTTTTGAGAAATTTTGAAATTGAGTTTTGCCCCAAACAATTGTTTTATATCGATGGGGAAACACGCACAAAAAAAAGAGTGTTATAGTGGATAAATATTGAATTCTTCAAGAGATAAGTCGAGTTCCCAAATGAAAATGTCGTGACGAATAAATCAAGCAAAATAATTGTTGTTGTTGTTGTTGTTGTTGTTCCTTCACTAGATCAACTCGCGAGTGCTACGTTTAGCGTGTCTGGAGCAAGTCAAAATCGACAGGGGCAACGCAACGTTCATGTTCATGTGTTAGCTGCCCGTGTTGGCAAGCACGATTTTGTTCCGATTAAAATACTCAGTGACAAAGTTTAATTCGGCTTTTATTCTCCACCATAAAACGATCAATCCGCTCGTTCTGGTTATCGAATTGCTCTTGCCAGGCATGAACACTTGATAGAAATACAGGCCAGATCGTGCCATCAATCTAGAGCAGTTCTTTTTATTTATCCATTAGTTTTGCCTTTCAAGCTTCGCTAACCACAGCGCCCTCAACGAGCAAGATTAATTACCTAAAGGGAGATCACTTTCAAGAAGCTGTCGTAAAAGTCTCGCGAGAGCCCATTTGACAGTATGTGCAGAGATTTCTGCGCAGTTTTTTCGGGGGGATATTGCATTTTCAGCTTCCGGTTTAGAATGTTACACAAACAATTTGGGCTTGAAAAACAGACTTCCATTTATCTGAGACAGCCCAAATTGGTACGAATTTCTAGTTCAATATCTTCTCCACATTTGGCACTGTGATGATAAGTCTCAACTCTGCTTTGTTTTTTCGCAATCTTGCGGACAAAGCGATTTTGGCCCCCATGAGACCAAGCTGATGCAATAAGACTGCGACGCTTCGCGGCAGTCTTAATAATGGCTCAATGTCAGAATACTAGCCAATTGTAATGGTTGACCCAAACTATTGGATATTTGACGAGATACAAGAACATTGACATCAAGGATAATCACAGAGAGACTATTGGTAAACCGATACTACTATGATCAACCCAGTAACAGGTCACCAAGCTGGGCTCTTTTTTCCACCGGCATCATTTTCCATCACCTATTTATGTTGCGTTTAATTGTATGACTGCTCCATGGTTCTTCTTTTAACCGTTTTATTGTAAACTTGAACATGACTTTTCTTCGACTTATGGACTGTCGGCAATGGTACGGCCAGCAATTATTTATTTTGATATCTTTAGTTTGTTTTTATTAAAGATAACTTCATTGTCAAGTTACTGTCTGTTAAATTTGCATATAACTATACTAATTAATCATATAAATGACCAATTATCAAATTGTGTTAGGAGCCAGTATTAGGTACAATTGAAATTCACAATGATCAAATTAGGTGTTTGTTCCAGTCTGCAAACATACTCAAGGTACGTCTACATGTAACTAACGCATCCGACATACACATTCATTTCTTTTTCCCTCAGGTTCAATTGTTTTACCGTAACATTCTTCTTGCCTATTCAGGGGCTTGGACGTATTGTTATCATCGCTCCGCCCTCCACCTCCTGCATTACTCTTGCTTACATTTCCCCCCTCCCTCCACTTGACCAAACAATTTCTGGTGGACGAATAAGAAATAACGTTTGCTGGTAGGACAGTTTGTAAAGGAATGAAAAGCTTCCTTTGGACCCGGAAATAGAACATCACTGGTCTTCTGATGAATGCTGTTAATAAATCAGGTCACATCCGAATTCTTTCCGAGTCACTGAACAATCTGTTTAATTAACGTATTTAAGAAAGCGAACGGTTGAGTGACACCTTGGCTAGAAGCCAGAAACATAAACCCGTCTAAAATCAAGAGGTATTCAGAAAGGCAAGGTCTGGTAGATATCAGTGAAAACAAGCGAGGAATCATTACGAAACGTTGAATTCATCTTGTGATCAACCAATTAGAGGTGAATGACAGCAGCCGCAAGGTCACCAAACAGCGCCATTAATTTCACCAGGCTGACCCAGTGCCTGGTCTCGCGCAAATCGCTACTTCCAATCCCCCCCCCCCCCCCCCCATTCACAGAAGGTGCTGTCACAACAGACGTTAGACAGATCACTCGAACACAGTCTTATGATATTACTTCATCATACACACAGTATCAATGTTCATTTGATAATATAAGTATATGTATAAATATTTGGGTACATAAAAGTTATCAGTAGATACATCTAGTTGTCCCGACGAAAATGTCATACTATCAGCCGCATGTTTGGTACACTGTGACAACCTATTGAGAGCGTAAGTGTATAACCTGTGGTTGCGTGAATATTGCTATCTTATGCAGCTGTGCAACGCGTTCATAAAAAACGAAAATATAACAATTTCATGTACTTGAATTGGAGGACTTTTATTTCATATCATATGCGCGTCGATATTGCTTTCTCTTGTATGTAGGTCATACAACTTCGTGCCAAGATATATGTATATAGCCTCGATAAAATAACCATCAGTAAACGTTCCACCATGGTTTTTAAAATCTCAATGATACTAGAAGTGGACATTGTTGTTATATGTATTGTATGTTCTGGCTCTTCGATTCTGTTTTTGTAAACTAACCTTGGTGACTGTAGGCCTTCACTGTCAGAATGGTGTGATCAACTTTGATCATGCGTGGTACAGATTGACCATTAAATATGTGATCAAAACGACGAGGATCAATCACCTCGCTGGGAGTGACATCAGATACAGTAAAGTTGATGTTTGCCGAACATTTCGATTACTTTTCAAGTCTGCATAATACCTCTGTTTTTATCTAGCGTTGAAAGGAATCATCTGGAGATTATTTTCCCTGTTTATCTGGACAGAGCATATGAAAAGTAGTTCGCTCATGTGCAAAACTGAAGGAGTTGTTTGGTCGGATTCAAACTGAACCGTGCGTACGTGGGTTTTTCCCCTGTACGTCATAGCAGCGTATAGTAAAGGTCAACTTCCGCTATTGGAGGCAGGGATGGATAACATTTGCGTACACTTCGCCATCCATAAGATGGCTTGCGAATCGTGTGTCTCCATTATCGCGGAGCGATATGCAGTACTTTACCGGCTTCTGAAACAGATATTGCCTGGGCTTACAAAATATATAGGTATGTATAACTTTCGTATCATCCAAGAGGTGTGGTGGATCTGAAATTTTGAACAAGTAGTTCATCACATGACTCGAAAATGGCGAGTTACGTTGGGGTTACGTCGGTAGACTTTAGCTGATTGGCTGACGAAGTCACGCGGTATTGATTTATGGAAATTCCCTCCTGCAGTTGCCGAAAGAAGGCTGAACATGGATACACACGA